>OX359283.1:34509572-34727072 GCA_947179155.2 Hedera helix | reverse complement strand
TCACTTCATTTGATTACTTTCTGGCATTAATTAATTAATTTAATTGTACGAAAAAAGAAGAAGAAAAAGTGTTTTTCAAATCTTGGATCTTCTATATATATATATATATATATCTTCTTTCTTGATCTCCCAATGATATATTGCTGGCTGGATGGATGCCTTTCCACATGTTGTCTTAATATCCAAAAATTTCCCTAAAACATTTCTCCACCTCTATCCCCCCATCTTTATTTGGATCTAAGTTCACAAATTAATTTCTTCACCAAAGTTAGCGTGTGGTTGAGCGTTTTTCTTCCACGAGAAATGATACTTATGATCACCTATAAATAAATACCTGTTTTCATTACTTATTCCAATCAAACCATTCTCATTGAGAAGGACATTTTATTAATTGTTTCTAGCTATCAATGTAAGCATATATCTCCATTAAGATGTGTCGTATTTATGTAAATTTTCTTTGTGATCTTTTTTGTTGTTAAAGGTATCTTTCCATTTTTTGATAAATTCCACATTTATATAATATATATAGTAATTCAAATATTTCTTTGTTTCTTGCCATTTCTGCAGAATAACACTTTTAAAAGCATTTGATACTACTTAATTATACGAATATAACCATTTGTCATCATTAATTGGACAAGAGATCGATCAGTATATATATAAAGCTTAATTAATTAGTTACCTTTTTCAATATATTATTATGTAGTTTCATGTCTGTTGTTGAATATATATATATATATTCCTCAAAAACTTGGCATGAACATATTGTTTATCGATTTATCAAATATTGCTTTGCAGATAAAGGTGCACACTTATTCTACATACTTAGCTATATAAACCTATTCCGACACCATGGTAAGAATCATTTTTCATTTACATTTTTATATATATATTTTTTGTTTGATGACTAATGATTAAGTAGATATATGAAAATATTAATACAAGCAAATGCACACATTTATCTCTGCGTAGGCTCATGCATAATAAATATATAAACTGCAGGAAATTTTAGCATTCTTATTCATAATTGGGCTAGTTTCGTCCCAAATTACATATTCAAATGCCCAAGGCGCGGGTGGTGTTAGTGTGTTAGATAATGGAGCTGTGGGTGATGGCAAAACAGATAGTACACAGGTACGTACTATTTATTTAATTCTTTTATTTATGAACTAGCTACTTCATTATATATATATATTAATTTGCTTTATTCAGTAAATAAATCCGAGAACGAAATTGGTAATAAAAAAAAATCTATTTTTGTATTTCTTTATGGTGCAGGGATTCATGAAGGCATGGACTGCTGCATGTAGTGCAACAACAGAATCTAGTAAAATAATAGTTCCTGCAAAGAATACATTTTTGCTGAAACAGATCACATTTAAAGGGCCATGCAAGCCAAAGACTATCACTTTTGAGGTAATAAATTTTATTTTTTCATAAATTCTGGATATGTTATTATTATTTTTATTTTGTTTATTTTATCTATGGAAATCAAGGAATTAATTAGATAAATAAATATAGATTGCGGGTACAATTTTGGCACCAAATTCACCTACTGCATGGAACGGGATTGATGCTGCATTTTGGGTAGCATTTGACAGTGTAACGGGACTCACTGTTGATGGCTTAGGCACCGGCACCTTTGACGGCCAGGGCAAGGTTTGGTGGGATCAATCATGCAAATATCATCCAGCCCTGGTCCGTTTTCATTAATTATATTTATATATGTATCTTGAATTACTTAAATGGTAATTAATTAATTAACATATATCATTTTCATTCATTTTCTCTTGGGGTTTCAGAAGGGCTGCACCAAACTGGCACCAACAGTAAGTACTTGTACTTTTGCAAAAAAAAACCTTAGCTAGCACGCATGCAGTGCTATCTATGTTATGTACAAATATAACTATATAGCAAATGTAATTAATTATATTTATATTCTTGGATGGATGCAGAGCTTGAGGTTTGAATCGAGCAAACAGGTAACCCTAAAGGGGATAAAAATTATACAGAGCCCCCAAACTCATGTATTGTTTTTCGGATGCGACGGGGTAACGGCGACCAATGTGGTGTGCAATTCTCCCAAAGATAGCCCCAACACCGATGGCATTCACATCCAAGCCAGCCGCGGAATGACTATTTCAAACTGCAAAATAGCCAACGGTGATGACAATATCTCTATTGGTGATCACACTGCTGACCTTGATATTTCCAATATTGAATGTGGACCTGGCGGTCATGGTATAAGGTATGTGAGAATTTTTTTTAATTATATTTTCTTCCGCGTACGTACAACCAAATAGTATTAGTATATAACACTAATGAAAAATAAGTCCACTAATAAATCCGAACGTACGTACGTAGTTACATATGTGCATTCATAGTAGTAATTAACTAACATACCATACGTGCATGGTATGCAGCATTGGAAGCTTAGGCAAGGATGGTGGTCAAGTAGAAGTAAAGAATATCCATGTCAAAAACGTTTCATTCACCGAAACTTCAAACGGCGCTCGGATCAAAACATGGCAGGTTGGGAAGGGAATTGTGAAGAACATAACATTTGAGGAGATGAAATTTACCAATTGCGAAAGCCCCATAGTGATCGACCAAAACTACTGCGCAGTACGGGGTCAATGCAAGGAAGAGGCGACGGGAGTAGCCATAAGTGATATCATCTTCAGGGGCTTCAGTGGAACCGCCTCATTGGTGGAGACTGTGCAACTAGCTTGCAGCAAAGCGGTGCCTTGTGCAGGAATAACATTGGACAACATTAACTTATCTGCCCCTGGAAAGGTAGCCAAAGCTATCTGCTCTAATGCCAAAGGAACTGAGGTTGGAACCGTCAAGCCCGGTCCATGCCTCACCAAATAATTCTATTTCTATTGAAAAGCGGCCCTACTACCATAATTAAGGTAATGAGGTAGCGAGAGGCCTAACTAGGGGTAAGGGAGAGACATGGATTGTTGTTCCATGCATGAGAATAATTAATTAATTAATTAATTAACTAATTAATTCTGCGGAAGTGGATTAATTATGGATCGCTGCAAGCAAGCAAGCGTGAGGAACTTTAATTTATTTCTTCTTAATTGTGATATGCGTACAATAATTTAATAAAATCTTTTATCTATTTATTAATTATCAATTCTTTTCTGATTCAAGGCTGCCTCATTTTGTTTCAAGATTGGATGGATGTATTTTTTGTATCATGAAAAGTTAGTTCATGACATGCATATATACTTGTTGTTACCATTAATTAGAGATAAGAAAACAAAAGGAAAATTTATTTATTTTTTCTATTAATTACAAATTTTGTTTGAGGAGGTTTACTAAAACGTAACTACAATGTGTGTGTGTGTATAATTTAGTATAAAGAAAAGTCAAAGAAAACAAATACATTAAAAAGAATTATACACGAGAAAACTTTTTACATAAAACTCCAAAATATAAAACATTAATATTACAAAATAAATTATGTTCTAAATTATAAGATTATTATTAACTTTTAAAAGTTAATTTAAAATATTTTTAAGCTCAAAATTAAGATGACTTATTAAAAGTTATTAAATAATAAAATATGTAATAAGTAATATTTTTTAGATAATTTAAAATATTTATTATTATATCGGCTAAAAATACTAGAGAATTCATGTCAATTTTGAGTTAAAAATATCTCAAATTAATTTTATAAAAAATAAATAATATTCTTATATTTTGAAACCGAACGAGCATATATATATATATATATATATATACTTTTGCATGTGTACTTAATTTATGTGTTTAACTTAACAAAAGTTGCAGAAAAAGGAAGCGTTACATTTTATTTGAGATTTTTAAAGAAAAATATGTTATAATATTTTTGGAAGGGAAAAAGTATAAAAAATAAAATAATAATATTAGGGGTCTCAAAAAATATTTCAAACAATATGATATCAATACATTGATCGAGAAAATCACTTGTGAGTAGGCAAATAAAAAATTCACAAATAATTAGTTTTGTCATAAATTACTTTTTGTCTTATTTAATATTATATTATTTAAGATAAAAAAAATGAAAATCACTAACGTTATTTAAAATAAAATTAAGACGTTTTTTATTTTTATAGTACAGAGGGCCGGGATAATATGATAATAGGAGTGATAAAAGTCAAGAATGATGACATCAGATGACAGTGGAGAAAACACGGACGGACGGGAGGGAAAAGATGCGGTGGTGAGTGAGGGAGAGAGTTTGCTCTGGCAGATAAGATAATTTAGGACTTTTTCGGAATAATGTTATGTATGATGATTTAGCCAATAATTTTTATTAAAAATAATAAATTTTATTATTTTTAATAAAAATCATCAACTAAATCATTATAAAACATCATTATACAACTTTTCTCTTTTTTTGGAGAACAAACCAACATATTTTTAGGTAGACAACTTTTTCTACTTTCGGACATTCACTAACATGACAGATAAAGTAATAAAAACACTAATAATAAAATAGTAAATAATAATTCCCCCTACCGCAATTTCTGGCATGTATTCAAGCATTCATTGAGGTGACAGATATTCCTTCTCTCTCAATCAGAATATATGAAGAGTTTTGATATTCACAAACTAAAGCATTTACAGCTCCAATGGAAGTGACAAACAAGTTCATAACTTTAAAGGCTCACATAGATGATATATACTAGAATATATATATATATATATATATAGAGAGAGAGAGAGAGAGAGAGAGAGAGAGAGAGTGGCTGCTGGCCACCCTGATTTTGAAAAGGAGGATGATCTGGTTGGTTGCTGGACTTATCAACTGGGAAGCGTTTTAAGAAAATTGAACTCCTTGGGCTTTCCATTGTCTTGTAACCATGTTAGCATTCTAGCCAGGTACATTATTAAAAGTACTCGTATTATAATCTCTCTCAAAAAATGAGAGCTCTAGTTATTCGACTTCTTACACAACAATCTATTGATTTGTGTTTCCAGGATTTGATGGACTTACAGCCTATGGTGGTTTTTTTGACACATGTAAACCCCAAACAGGGGACAAAGTGCGGTGGTTAATTTAGTGGGACAGTATGCAAAGCTTTTTGGATGCTATATATGTTGTTGGTTGTGCTGGCACGCAGAAAATCGTTGTCTTTCTAATTAATTAGTTGATTATTCACGGTATTTTATTTATCATTAGGAATTTTATTCACTAATTGCTTATTTACCGAGTTGTCATGGGATCAAACTTTAAAAAAGGCCCATAGTAATATTTCAGTGAAGTGCTGAGCAACCCTGGAACTAAAACCTATCATGTCGGAAGGACAAAGGATGCTGCAATAAGCAAGCATCCCAAAAAAGCATATACATCTGCAAGTCTATATCAGTTTCATATAGCATTCTTAGCAGCCTGACATGTAATATGTAATATGTAATAGTACTCCATTATTCCAACAACAGGGAGCATTTAGCAGCACAGATTTTGCTGCAGCTTACATGTTAAATGCAATGCTTAGCGTGAAAATCTTTATCAGACACTAAACTAGTTATAAGATGTCTGAGCCTTTCAGCCCCAGGGCCAGGTCTCAATGCAGTTACATTTGTTAGGGTGTATTGAGGGATTGTTCCATTCACATCTCCTTTGTCAAACCAACCACCGGGCACAAACCCATCAGCATTGCGGCCTAAAATCTCAGAGTCAATCTTGTCAAGAACTGCCTGCTCATTTCTCCCAAATTTCCTGGCAAAAGGGGCATTGCTTTCTACCATTTTCTGGTAGTCTTCAACAGTGAGAAAATGTGGATGCTGCTTTGGAGGGTTGTCCCAGGATATGAAATGGAGGTCATGATTAACAGTTGTGTTTCGGAACTCTTCGGTGTTGCAGATGACCGTGTGGAAATATCCTTCGGGTGATGAAAGAAAGTTTGCATAGTACATTAGGACTCTCCTTGGGAGGTTGTCCCAGCCCCACAAACAGAATTCTATAAAGGGGCGAGAGAGCATCATCCAAGCAGAACCTGAGCTTAATCTTGTCAGAAAACGAGTTCAGAACAAAATTCCTCCAATAAACAAATAACTTAAGTTAATGAGAAAACAAAACATAGAAGTCATTTAATATCAGCAATCCTCCAAGAAAGCGCTTGGCTATAATCTTGACGGATTGTGCAGTACTAGTTCTAGGCAAGAACAAGTGTTGTAGTTATTATAAATCCACCTGTCACATTTACCGTAGAGGGAGATGACTAGTGAAATGATTAAAAGAAAGACAGGCTTAGCATTCTGCATTCCTCTTCCATGTTGCCAAGCAATTTAGGGAATTATTTCAATAAATTAGTTAGTACATATGGAACTATGGAAGGTCCACATGTGGCTTATAAGCTTATACTCCCTCTGTGGCTCTGTTTTAAAGAACAAGAGTACCGTTTTGGTTGTAATAGTACTCTATTTTTAGAACAGGAGTATTCTGTGTTCATGAATTATCTATAAAAAAAAATTAATTTTTTTCATAAATTGCTAAGAAACCGAGTCTCCAAACAATTTTACCTCTTTGAACTATACATGAAGTATCTTAAATCATCAATCTCAACTTCAATTGCTCTGATTATATAAATCATAACCCATACTTGATCTGCATTGATATTAAATAATTTAAGCTTCCATATTAGGGGTAAAGGTTTGATCTTTTAAAACAGTGTACATTTTTGTGTACGCAAGAATGAGATTCACAAGTATGAGAATCCTCACCAGTGAAAAGCTTGAATGCAGTAGGCACACTCCTTGTTTCAGAGACCCAGAATACATCCGACTTGCGCAGGCTATACAGCCCTGGATCAATTATGACAGGCTTGGCTCTTTGAAACCTAAAAGATAAATAAAATGATGTTTTATAAACAACTTGCATCTTTGTACATAATAAAATGTCTTTCTACCTGAATTCCTTAGAAGTTAGAAAAGATAAATTCTTTTGACCAAGGGGAGAAGATGAGCCACATACTCCTTCCAACCAATGTCGCTTGTATGCTCAATAAAATTAAGGCTTCGCGGGATAGTTGAGAAAGTATGAAGCATATCTGTTAAACAAATATGGAGGAAAGAATAATATAAAGCCATCAGAAGTGAAACATGAAGCACTAGCTAGCAACAACTCATTTCAAAATTTTAATTAAAGAAGAAATTTAAATAAGTGGATTCCATTCAGCAGTAAGTGAAGGACCATAAACATTCACACGGCTGTGTAAAAACAAATTAACAAGTGAATGACATGAACAAGCAAAAATTCAAGCAAATTTAGCAGCAAAGCAGTTATACTGAAGCTAGAAGCATGGAATCTGTGCTTTTAATTTGGATTGGATTGTGGAGTCCAATTTAAATTCCAATGCATGGATCCCACGCTCCCAGATGCAGCCTAAGCCTAAATTATCTCTGAAAATAGAAGTGGTTCAGCTTGAGACCCATCAAATAAGGCCCAAAAAAGAAGCAAATCAAATGCAGTCAGTAATAGCCAAAATTAGCATGCCTAACTAAAAACCCCAGAAGCAACAAATCAAGTGCATTAATGCAATCAGTAATAGGCAAATTTAGCATACCATCTTGAGTGACCAGAGGATAATCAGAAGCACTCAAGTTAATAAACCAATCCCACTCTCCCCCTTCTTTCAACAAAATCGCAGCTGCGTGAAGGGTATTACTAACCATAGTAGGCCCTCTATAAGTCACCAAATTAGATCTCCGTATCATTCTCACATTACCCAATTTCACAAACAAGGCCTCATTCTTGACAAAATTCATCAACTCCAATCTCTCCTCAGCTGGGGCTTCGAGGTCTAAATGCACCACATACTTGTTCAACGGATGGTAAAGAGCTTTAAGGGTCCTCTTCAAGCTTTCGCCATCACCACTAGACCCAGAAATCAAGTAAGCCAGTCTTGGAATTGAAGTACTGGGTAGTGTTGGAGATACATGTAGCTTTGATTCAACAAATACCGGAATCTGTGGTTTAATGGGTGTTTGGTGAAGTGCGTTTGAATTGAAGAGAGAGAAAATGATGAGAATTGAAGAAATGAGGAGAGAGAAAACTAGTGGGAGAAACCATTGTTTCTTCTTCATCTTACCAGTTTCCATGGACAACCCCAAAAATCTTGGGCCGAGATTTTTCATTTGTGATTAATAAAGCTGGTTAGTTGGATTAAAGTAGTGGGTACCTTTTAGAGGTGGTTTGGTACAACTGGTGAGGCCGTGAGGGGGAGAAGAAAGATGAGGCGGTGGAAAAGGTGCTTTAATGGTGGTTGTGCGGCACCTCAGGTGATGGTATCTGTATCTATCCCTTTTTATATAGTGTGCATAAAAATCAATGAATTTTCTTTTTCTCTCTAAAATGTTAATGGAATGAATGATGATGTTGAAACTTGAAAGCGGACGGTGAACCCCTAATAAAAAGACTTCTGTAAGAGAGGAGGGCCATGACTACCGTAACGACTGTTTCTTCAATTACTCCCACGCGCTAAAATCGGCTTGTTGGATTCCTATATCTGAATAAATATCTTCTCAAAAATTTTATCACTATTTTAGATAATTTTAAATTAAATATCTGTTTATTTTAAAATTTTTATTTTTTAAAATAATTTATTTTTAATATTAATTATTATATTTCTATTATTTATATATATTTATAAAATATCATTAATTATGTACAAAAAAATTATATAATTAAATAAAAATTTAAATATAAATAATTTTATCATTTTAATTTATTACTTAATATATAAAAAAAATCAACCAAGACATTAATCCCCTAAATCGGACAACGGACGGAGTATTTGGTTTCATCCATGTGGGGCCGGGCCAACATACATAATGTGGAATATAAGAGGAAATATGTTCCCCTGCACATCTTTTCTTGCATGCTTCAAATTTGTATAAATGGTATACTTCAAGAAGTCTAAGTTTCCGTTTAAAGAAAAATTTATATGTAAAAATAGTATACCTTCAAGTATGAAGTTAGATTTACACTTGAATATATTTTTTCACAAATTATATTTTATACATGTACATATTTTAAACTTGCATTGAGTCGTAGGGAGTTCGACATTCACACCTAATTATGCACAATAAGTCGGTCTATTCTGGTCTGACCTGAGCCTGCTAAGTCTTGGTCGTTGACCAGGCTAGGTCAGGTCTGTTAGGCCTTAGTCGTTGAACAGGCCAGACAGACTTGACGCTTGAAAATGGGGCTGTTGATGCCATGTCAGTCCGATCCGTTCAAAAAAAAAATTAGTAATTTTAAATATTATAAAAACACTAATTAAAATTTTAAACTTAATTAATGTATTAATTCAAAATAATGTATTACAAGTTACAACTTTCAAATTATAATAATGAAAAGTATTTTTTTTATTATTATTATTATTTTGCAAATGATTTTCTAGTTTTTACGCTAAGTATTTATTAAAATGAAGATGCAATAAAAGATCTGCAAAAAGTATAGGTTGCTAGTTAGACGAGGAAAATCTTTATATATTACACTACTTAATGTGTTTTCATAGATTTTTTTATTCGTATATAAACAAAACATGCATGAATGAATGTATTGAAAGACGCAAATTTTATTTTATTTATTAAATGAGTTGTTACAAAGAGGAAGTTTTCGTTTGCAGTGGAAGAATTAAAATAGCAAATAAAGAAAATTGGCAGGCTGAGCTTTGGGTGAACCAGATCAGGCCCCAGGCTAGGTCAGGCCTCAGGCCGAGCTTATTGACAAGCTGGGTCAGGCCAGATCTGAGTTAAAAAAATGTAGTATATCCGTGGCCTCCAGACTAGGCCGAGCTAGGCCAATTCAGAGTTTGACCAAGCCAGACCCAGACCAGACCGCAAGCCGCAGACCATTTGTGCACCCCTGTAGTCACACCCAAGAAAATATAAGTGTCATATTTCATGAATTATATTTTAAAGAAAATATTTTTTGTGTAAAATATTACATTTTTTTTTTATCAGAATTGCTGAACGGGCCAATCACAATTTACATTTGATTACTCTTTTCGTCTCAGGATAAAAGTTTTTATTGTTATTTTAGGCAGTTTCAAGTTAAATGTTTATTTACCTTATTTAATTCATAATAATTTTTCTATAATACATTTAGTATTAATTGTCGTATTTCTATTCTATATACATATTAATGGAATATCATTAATTATGTACAAAAAATTATGTAATTAAATAAAAATATAAATATAAATAATTTTTTTATTTTATCTTGTTTATTAATATGAGTAAAAACTCATTCGTAATTTTTATTCTAAAACAAAAGGAGTCCTATATAAAACATATAAGTAATAGTTAATAAAGTCATTCTCATATAAAATAATTGAAAGCACAAAGTAAACAACAGCACACCAAAGCAAGTAGCAATGAAAAATAATTTAAGAATTCTCTAAAATTCAGAAAAATCTTAAATATGGTCAATCTGAAGGATTTTTGTTTTTTGAAAATTATTATTTTTATAAGAAAATTTTGATATTTTCAAAAACTTTTCCTCATATACATATTGGTCTAATTAATTATTCATGTGAGAAAAATCTTACGAAAATATCTATTTTCCTTTATGCGAATATCAATTCCCTCTTTTTATAATACAATTAAGAAATTTCATTCCTGCTTATCAAGAAATTATTCGGTGTTCTAAGAGCAAATGAACAGTATATTACTCTCTCTCACATAATAATGGAGTCCATAAATAGTGGAGTTCTTATAGACTCTATTGTTATGTGAGAAAGGAGAGTATATTGTTCATTTATTCTTGAGACATTGAATAATTTTTTCTACCTACCCTAATCCATGCCCCCACGTACCTATGTCAGCCTCCTCCAATGGCCTAAATACTCTCTATGAGTAGCATCACTCAAATGAGGTTCGGGAGGATTTGAACTCCCAATTTCATGGTTAAATTAGATGGAATTGGAGTATAACCTTTGATAATGGTAGTTTATAACAATCATACTTAAATCTAATAAAAACGATAGAAGACCTAATAACCCCTGAAAATTACACCTACTATGCAAAGAAAAACTAAATTAATGTTAAGAAAATGCTGAAATTTAAATTTTAAAAAATTTGAGCAATAAAAATTGTAAAAGGAATGCAAGAACAAATATATATTGTGAGATTATTTTTTTGGCTCTCGTGAGATTAGGCACGTTGTAAAACAATCTAAGAACTTTCATTTCGTCCAAAATATAATTTGCCATAATTAATTTTTAAATTTCAAGTTTACCACTCCTTCGTTCTAGGATAAAAATTCTAGTTGACTTTTTACGCATGTTAAGAAATATGATAAAATTATTTATATTTAAATTCTCATTTAATTATATAGTTTTCTACGCATGATTAATGATACTTCATAAATATATATAGAGAATAAAAATATGACAATTAATATTAAAAATATTATAAATACATTATTATAAAAAATAAATTATTTAAAATAAGTAGATATTTAACCTAAATTTATTTAAAATAATAAAAAAAATTATCTAGGACGGATGGATTATTTAACTTTTTAATTTTTACGTTTTAGATGTGAGGTGTGGCAGCTTTTGAATTTGAGGTTAAGATCGTTGACATGCAAGATTATTGCCAAGTAAAGTTATAGCAAGTTGAGAAACTTTATTGATTGAAATTTTAGCCTAAGAACTTTACTTCCCATGTAAAAAGGTCGGGACCAAATCTTCCCTAATAATTTTTTCATGTATTTTTTTTGGAAGATATATAGCGACGGTTTTTAGGGTTCATGACGATAATTTGTCCTGTTACCATAGAGAATGATTATAGCGACGGGATAAACTGTCATCATAAACCCTAAAAATCGTCGCTATAAGACTCGCAACAGAGTTGCAGGAATATTTTGTTATTGAGGATTTGAAACCAAAAAGGTAAACCATTGATTTTATATACCGTTTGACAAACAACCACAGGGGCTTGTGGTGAAATAGATTCACGCTAAATTTTATTTTTTTTAATATTTGGTTATCCTTTAAAAATATAAAGTTGTTTGCATTTTTTATATAATTTGCAATATATGTGATTTAATTGGTTAAAATAAAATTTATTTATATTGAATGCAACTTAAAATTCTCACAAATTGAATTCAAAAAAATGGAAATAATACTTCCTTTTGTAGAACAAAGAGAATAATTATCTCGATTTCAAAAAGAATTTAATTTATAAAATTTACAAATCTATGATATATTTTAACTTTTCTTAAATTTATTAAGTGTTTAGTTTGATAGTCATGATACCAACATTCTTTATTTTAAATTATAAAATGACATAAAATTTATAATATATTATTATTATTTAAATTATAGGTAAGTTAAATACTATTATATATATATATATATTTTGTTATTTATTTTGTATTATTATTAAAAATCATCATTTTGGGAGGAGGGATATTCATTATAAAATCCCTTTTCTAATATCAATTGTAAAATTTGCCGAGGTAGAAGGACTAATTACGCTACGTGTGTTAAATTGTCGGTTTGTGTTTATCAAGAGCACTCACAAGACCGGGTAAAAGTGGAAATAAAAATGCTCCTTTTTAATTTTTTATTAATCGTATTGAGTCATTAGTTTATAAACCCAGATCAATCTTTGATATGCATTCGCTATATTTATCCTCTCTTAAATAAATAAATTGAGTGTACCGATTACAGAGTGCCGAATATTATGAGGTAATAGGTTTTTGGGGATTTGGTTAGCATAAAGTTGTCCCACCTTGATCATAAGTAAGTTGATAGTTTTGAATGCTGGCACGTCATCGGACGAATGAATTAATGGTCGGGATTCAGTATTAATTTTTAAATTTTCTCACTTCTTTTTTAAATTCAAAAATTAATATCGAATCCCGACCATTGATTCTTTTGCCCGATGACGTGCCAGCACCCGAAACTATCAACTTATCGATGATCAAAACAGAACAATTTTATGCTAACCGGATCCAGTTTTTGGACAGTTCATGCAGTGCTAGCCATGTTTTCTTTTGATTGCCACTCACAGACATATAGTTGTATCATTAATAAAGTTCCCAGTTAATCTTATTTTATATAAAGAAATTATTTCTAATAGTTTAAGCTCGGACATCCTATCTATCCACTAACAAAAACTATTCCTTATTCTTGGAATATGATGAATAGTTTGTTATTTTCTTTACATGCATGTGGAGTCCTGTAATAAAGTCTACAAGAGACTCACATGCATGTAAAAAGAGAAATAAACTATTCAGTATGCACCGTGCTCTAAGAGCTTGAAATAGTTTGCTAAGTTTAGCCTTCCGTGGCTTGTACCCCATTGCCAACGGCCCGTAGAAAAAATCTAACCTTCCAAAATTTATATCGTCTGCAAGCCATTCTCGTCCGTCGTTGCTTCTTGTCACCTTCTTCATAACCGAGACCAAGAAACTACTCATGAAGAAACCGAGGGACAGAGTGGTGAGGAAGAGGCCAGTGCTCATTGTTTCATTCCTTTTGGCGACTGAGTTATGAAAAAACCTAGCTGGCCGGTGTATATGAAGGCTTCCCCTGCACCCACCAAAAAGAATTGTGTGATCAGCAGAAACACACTGATTGGCAGAGTTGTGGTGGTGCGCCCCGCGGTTTTTGCAACTGACAATCTTTTCAGCACAGCTAGTGCTGCTGCTCCCATTCCTGTTGTTGATAAGATTAGGCCTATGGCAATTCTCTGTAAATTGGAAAAACCTGGTACAGAGAAAAAGTTTCTCATTTTATTAATCATCTTAATATAAATCTCCATGAACCTGTAGTTTTTGGGTTTTTGGGTTTTTGGAGTTCAGAGATAATTAGTCTTTGTGAAATCAACTTAGTGTCAGATTTTCTATGAACAAAGTAACAAAATCAACTAGTTCGGAATAAAAGGCGGCGTTGAGTTGAGTTCATTAGAGAATTGTTATGTGTTAAACCAACTTGGTGTTGATTTTCTATGAACTAAATGAGAAAATGACAGAATCTATGTTTTCAATTGTACCTGGTTTTCCTTTCCATTTCTTCCAAAGTGGCATGACGAGACAGTCATAAACTGCCAGAGTAATCAAAATGGCTGCCACAAAGAAAACAATGAGAGATCCTGCTGGGATTTGGAAATTTCCGATAGACCTATCCATGGTGGATGCCTGCTGGACTGAAAAGGTGATCATCCGAGCATATGCAGTCCAGAAAATGATGGTGGTGGCCCAAATTGGTAGTAATCGCGCCATCATTTCCACTTCCTCCACCCTTGTCATTGAGCAAAGCTTCCAAGGATTTGGAGCTGAATTAGCAGTATTCCTCTCTAAATATCCTTCTGCAACAATTGCAGCCTTGTCCAAAAAACTATAGTACAGAAGGGCAATGAAACAAAGAGTAATAAGTGCATAAGTTTTGTATTAAGTTGCTCAACTAAGGTTTGTTTGGACCTTATATAGCTTTTAGGTTAACATAAAATAACAATAACCAGTCTTTTGTTATTTTGTCCTGGTTTTGAGTTATGTGATACAATAGATGTTCTTGTTCTGGTTTTTTTTTCAAAGCTTATGATTTTTAATAGAAAATGCACCGGAATTGATCTGTGTGATGAATCCTTGAAGCTTCTGGAGAATCCTCGTATAACAATTCAACATTGTAAGGAAGCTCCATGTTCTTCCTTATAGCAGCTGCAATAACTTGGAAATTGCAAACAATGGGGCTCCCAAGGCTTTTGTATCTTTTACACCCGGATAAAAATATCAGGATGGCTATTAGCATTGACAAAGAACAAACTCCATATCCCACTTCGATCCACTTCAACTTGTACGTAAACAAGCACGATAACTGCCATAAAAGGTTCCACTGGTTTCAACATGCTAACCAACTGTTGGACAAATTTCCTCATCCAAACAAACAATGTGTGAATCATTAACCCATGCTCATATGGGTGTATAAAAACTGTCATTCTGAAGCTATTGACATCTTCAAGAAACAGCCTGCAGCTTCAGATAGGTCTCGCTATAATATTGACGAAGTTGTAATTTCCACTGCTCTCTAGTGTTGTCGTGGAGAAGTGAAATTCAGGTGCCAAATATACGGCTTTGCACTTACCTCTGGGTTTATTTCACACTCAACTGTCCAAATTCTTTGATGAACATGTATTGTAAATCTGGGCAGTTTAACAAAGCAGTATTAATTTTCGAAAAGCTGAACAACCCGATGTTGTTTCATGGAATACTATCTTTCGGGTTTTGAAAATGCAAAACATGTATTGAGCTTTGCTTGTCGGATGAATTCAAGTGGTTTGTTTGTATTTGATGCGGTGACTTACTTTTAACTCTTCAATACATACCTGCCGATCAACTCGTGGTTGGTGGGCTAGCTGAGGGTCATGAATTGCACTTGTTGCATATTATTCGGCTGGCCCCAGCACTCTCTTTCTGAGTTTTAAAATGGATAGAAAAGAAAAAAAATGGATGAAATTTTTTTAATTCTTGTGTTTATGAGTTTTTTAACAAACGAAAAAGAAAATAAATGAATAGAAAATTTGGCTACTTTTCTTGTCAAGATTTTCCATCTAAAATTGACAATATTTGGACGAAAAATAAAATAAAATATGTAATATTATCATAATTCTCATATTACCCTCAATCTTGTTGGTTATTTCCGCCTATTTTCATCACCTAGACTTCAAATATCAAATGTCACAACCCGCCATTAAACCTTTTTTCTGGTTATCAACACTCGTCTTGATGATTTTCCATTATCTTCACTTGAAGATGAAGATGGGTCATCGTCAAAATTTGAAGAATCCCCATGATTGTTATTAGCACCCACAAAATTAGAAGGAAAAAGATAATAATACTCAAGGTGAAGTTCAAATTTAGTTTTAACCTCAACTTCTTCCTCCTGGGCATTGTTCACTTTCTGTTTGATTCTCAAGAAAACGAGAAATCGAACTTATATTATGAATTTTTGTATTGAATCAGATCATTTAAGTAACAAATTTTAACTGCATGAATTCTAACACATAAAAATTGAAAATCGAGGGTTCATCCTCTAGTTTTCTTCTCTTTTCTAATTGATTACTTGAAGATTGGAATTTGCGACCATCGAATGAATGAATCCCTCAAATGCAAAACATTGTCACTGCCTAGCAAATTAGTGGGTTAAAAGTGGTTTTAGTTTATGAATCGTGGATTGGAGATAATTGTTATTTTCATTAAATAAAACTGAAATTTTCCCAACATTTAACTTAATTTGATTAATAGGCGTTCTAACTTATGTTTTTTTTGTTTGGACAAAAAAAAAACTTAATGTGAATTTTATTTATTAATTATGTGATTAGAATCTTTTGAAAATAATAATTTTCTATGTGTAAATATCATTTTTTTATCTAAATTCCACCCAAACATTTTTTCTAATTTTTCTCTTCAGAAAATTATACTAATATTAAAATTCATTATGATTTCTCAATTTTAAAACTTTGAAAACAAATTTGTATATAACTTTCTCTCTTTAAAAACAAACACTGTGTATTGTGCACGACTTTCATACTTTATTATGTTTATGACTTTGAATTAGTTGATAATGTAAGACCCCGAATTTTATGAAATATAAAATTTAATTTTTCTTCATATATATTTTTTCATGAAACAGTAAGTAGTTAAATTGACGAAATTGAAAGTTAAGGATGTTATGTGCAAATTTTATTTTGTCGGACAATATTCGCTTTGTCGGGGAATATTCGTTTTGTCGGGGAATATTCGGGCCGTACGACGGCGCCGAAATAACTAATTATTAGTGGACCCCACAACGGAATATTTGTCGGATATAGAAAACGACAAAAGTAACCTTTTTAAATAAAAATAGTCAACGCTGTTAACTGTTAAAATACCGGTGATAAAAGAATAGTAGCATACGGTAATTTATGGTATTTTATTGTAGCATACGGTATTCTACAGTAGCACACGGTATTGCACAGTGTCTCATATTATTGGTCTGATAATTGACACCGTAACTGTTACGCATCATTTCATCAATAATTGTCACTGCATAATATTTTATGTTATCAATTCAATAATTGTTGTTACACAGTATTTTGCATTATTGATTTAATAATTGTCATTACACTGTATTTTATATCATTGAGTCAATAATTGTTGCTGCACTGTTTTTAAAATTATTGAACCTAATAATTGTCACAATAGCAAATATACTGTAATTTAAATTATTAAATTAATAATAATCTGTAACGTGTTTATTACATTATTGTTGTAGCATTATTTTATTTTATATGTTGGACCCACAGGAAGAATAAATAAATAAATAAATTTTTTTTTTAAAAAAAAAATTAATTAATTAATTAATTTTTACTATTTGAAATAGTAACATGTGGACCCTATGTGGGGGGCCACATGAAAATTTAAAACGTGAATTGTGAAGGAAAAGCAGCCAACGACTGCTGATACATATTTCAACACTGGCATGCGCACTGCTGCCACCTACCACACGCATAGTACCCTTATTTCTCCTATAAATAGCTTGCTCAGCTGAATAGAAAAATCACACCTAAAACATAAAAATTTTCTATAAGAATTTTTTGAGTTTTCTCTGAAAATAGTAAGGTTATTTTGAGAGTTTGAAAGCCAAAAGGAGTGCAGGAATTTTTCAAGTAAGTCTTTTATTAAAGAGTAGTAATTTTATAAATTCCTATTTTTCACGGTATTCACAAATCTTCCCTTAGAAGACTCTTCTTTGAGAAGATTCATTTTTAAAAGCTTTCTTTGGAAGATTTATTTTGGAATATTATTTTAAAAACTATTTTAAAGTTGTTATATTATACTACAAAAATTATGTTAAATATATATAATTTTGATAGTTCATAATATATGAATTATCATACACCTTGAAATTTATATGTGATAATTACTAATTTTATTAAAAATATATAGGTTGATCAACCTCATTTAAATCAATATCCAGTCACGTGTTAAGGTAAGGGGTATCACTCTTTTCATCATCATAAATGGATATTATTTTCTTTCTTACTTGAAGGGATTATCATTCTTTGATTCTCGAAAATAATATCGTTTCTTTCTTGTGTCATTTACTTCCATGTATTAAATTGTGGGAATAACCTTACGGCGCGGTTTACCGCCTGTTGGTGAATAACCTTTTGTATTCATTCCTTATTAATCTTTGAGAATAACCTTATGGTGCGGATTATCGCCTGTTTGGTGAATAACTCTTCGTATTCAAATTGATGGGAATAACCTTACGGCGCGGATTATCGCCTGTTTGGTGAATAACTATTCGTATTCAAATTGATGGGAATAACCTTACGGCGCGGATTACCGCCTGTTGGTGAATAACCCTTTTTATTTGTCTCGTGTGGAAATAATTTGTCTACACGAATTATCACATGACACTTTTATTCCATATTCGTAAGTGATATCATTTTCCTTTCTACTCATAAGGGATACCATCTTTTTCATCTTCCATTATTCAAACTTACTATGGTAAGGGATATTAATTCCCTTCACCTTTTGTTAATCAAACCTGCTACGGTAAGGGATATTATTTTCTTTCATACACCTAAATCGAAACTTATTATGGAACTATTGCTTCTATAATTCCTGAAAATATTATATGTTCCATAATAGTTGAATTTCATTATTTCAACTGAACCTTCCTATTTTCTGAACATTTCTATTGAACTGTAATCGTTATTCTGAACTGTGGATCTTGAATATCATTTTTAAATTTCACTCCACATCATGTTGGCAATTTGGACATTATTTGAATCTGCACAAAGTAAACTTCCGATACTTATTGTTTATCCTATTCTTCTGTTCATCATTTGTATCACTGTTATTTGTATTAATCATCAAGAATCAAGCTGTTGTGAATATCTGTGGCCGGGGACACAGATGTGATATAATTGTTGAACAGATGATAGGTTAAAGGCGATATACTAGGTTAAAGGCGATACATCTGTTCGGTGTCTTTTATGGCACGTGGTGAATGTTCTCTTTGGCCCGTAGTGCAAAGATGAACTGTTGGTTGGTATGATTATGACCAAAGGCTGAATCTGGTATAATCATGACCGTTGGTGTTATACTGAATGTCTTTGGCTCGTAGTGCAAAGATGAACTGTTGATCTGCATGATTATGACCAGGAACTGTGAAGTTGTATTATCTTGACTAATGGTATTTCAGATGATAAAAGTTGATGATATTTTTACTAAAAAGAGAAGCGAGTGGACATTATAGTCTGCATTATTCTTCTAATATATTGCTCATTCCGCTGCTATTATTGATCTGAACATTGTTTAATAATTTAACTACAGTTTTTGATATAAACCTTGTAGTCTATTGTATTCTATCAAAAACTCAACTGTTGAAGACTAATGATAATTTATTCGTCATTATCTTAGTCATGATATTCTTTACTGGGCTATTTTGAGCTCACCCTTTCTTTTGTTTCATTGTTTTTCAACAGGAGATGAAAACGTAACAGGGTCTAGCCGGGGGATGGAGTGAGAGTCCGAGGAATAGCTGTCGTAGTCTTCACGTGTTGTAAAATAGTGTGGCAATAATAGTGAAGACTTAGTTGTGTATTATTATACACTGTATTGTTGTACGTTGTGCTTTGTTGTAATAATTTTTGTTGTAGTCTTTTGACGACTCAAGTTTGGGCTGTGTGGGCTCAGATTTGGGGGCGTCACAGATAATTTCAAAGTTGATCATGTTAATAACAATTATACATCAAGATAAGGCACCGGGAGGCTATCATTAGAGAGGAGATTGAATTTCTTGAAAATTTAATGAATAGTCGCGGTTAGTATCAATAATACATATGGTATTTGATGACTTTTGAGTATGGTATGACGATGACTTTGTAAAAGTAATTTTTCGTTTAACATTTATTTGAATATTTGTATTTGATTATGGAATATGATTTTGATTAAACTTTTATATTGCATATTTTTAGTTCAATAGTTATAATTATAATTAGTATATTATATGTAATAAAAGGGTAAATTTATAAAATTAATATTTTTTTTACTGGAACTCGGAAATACAAAAAAATAAAATTTTTAAGTTTTTATTTTTTTCTATTAAAAACTCAGAAACAACACAAAAAAGATTAAGAAAGGATAAGAGTATTCTTTTGACAGAATCAAAGTGATTAAGTAGGGAAAATAGCCAAATTAGTGAGGTAGGACCTTTCTGTTAGTTTTTGTAGCTTGATCCTGATACAACTGAAGTGGGATCTTATCCTTATTTTCAGGAAAACAGATTACTCCAGGAACAAGTCCTTTTTGCTTGTCCTTCACTTTTATTTCACATTAGAAGTGGTTAATATGAAGTTGGGCGTTTAAGACCATCGGTCAATTGATAATTTCGGCACCCGACACGTCATCCTTAAAAAAAATAGAAGGTCGAGATCGAGATATGGTTTTGATTTTTGAAATTTTTCGCCCTCATCTCGACCCTCTATTTTTCTCGAGGATGACGTATCGAGCGTCGAAGTCATCAATTAACCGATGATCTTGGACGCCCAACTTCATACTAACCAAATTCATTTGATAGTAACTCAGTCATCTGAACAATGCGAGTCTTAAATACACAATTTGAAGGAAAATAAGATCGAAAGAAAAATAATTATTTTGTTATAAGATGTATAAAAGTATTACTATATTTTTGAACACCTATTCTATTACAATTCGATTCTAAAACTAGGAAGGAGGTAGGAAAACTTATTTTTTTCATTTAACACCTTAATTAATTTTAATTTTTTTTAAACTTCTGCTGATTGATAGACTCGAACTTTCTTGCACGGTAAGAAAAAGAACCAACTAACACAATAAAAGAGAACCTTTGATCTAAATGTAAAATAGTATTGTTTGAGAGTTTGCGGAGATCCATCAAAATATTATTAGCACTTTTACTTAAAAGGTTACATTTTATACATACTTAATACAATTTTTTTATTTTTTTTTATAAGAGAATAAATTATTTTTTTTCTTTTTTGACATGAGAAATAATTTATAAATCGAACTAAGAGCCTGTTCGGGACCAACTTATAAGTTGGTCAACCCAACTTATAAGTTAGTTTGCTAAAAGTACTGTTCGGGAATGACTTAAAAAATGACTTATAAGTTGAAAAAAAAGTTAAAAAAAATAAGCAAGTATTAGTTACTTAAAAAAAATGACTTATAAGTCATTTTTTTTAAGTTGGTCAACTGCAGTGAAATGACAAAACTGTCCCTCCTTAGTTTTTTAACATTCTTCCTACTAAAGGACATTTTAGTAATTTTTACATTTTACTTAACTTATAAGTCATTATTACCCGAACACATCCATAATTATTACTTATAATTCCCGACTTATAAGTAAAAATGATGCCGAACACTTTTATTAAATTTAACTTATAAATCTACTCAAATTTTAACTTTAAGACAAAAAAAAAAAGTCATTCCCGAACATGCCCTAACAAATAAAAGATCATAAAGGATTGCGCTTCTTCCTCCTCCTCAATCTTCATCATAGCGAGACTTTTCGATGGCAGCCAATAAAGAGATCGACGATCAGCCCATGTAAGTTTATCTCCCCTTCTTCTTCTCCGATCTTCGCCTCCTTCTTCCTTCTTTACGTCTTTTTTCTTCTGAGTACTGCGATGCCGATTTGAGTCCTTTTTATTTCCGCCTAAGCCCTAATTTCCAATCCCATTTTTTATAACACTGGGCTGGACTATCTGTATCTCAAGAAGGATGTATGGATCGATCTTCTCTCTCACGCATAAAAACGAATCAGTTATTTATTATTTTATTTTTGTTTTTGTTGTTTGATTTGTCAGGTTAAATATATCAGATCTGGAGATGGACATCCTCTTTCAGCCGAAAAAGAGGGATTTATCCGTCGGGAAGCGCTTTCGTAACTCCGAGGAGGAGGAGGTCTCCGAGGAGAAGGAGGTGATCTCCGAGCCATACCCCATTCCCTTTAAGCTTCCCTCCGTAGAGACCCGCAGAAAGATTTTTAACAGTTCTGGAGATCGTATGATGGAGGTGTTTCGGGTAATAGTCAACAGGGAAGGCCACATATCTGGTAAAATCTTCATCGATATTGCAGTTGAAATGAGAGATATCTACAAGGCTGAAGAAGAACAATATGTTACAAGGGGGGGCGATCTGTTGCTGACTGGCGCCGTTCTGCCGACCGATGATTGTGTCCTCATCTTTGCGGATCTGAATCACAAGACAAACATCTGCCGCAGCACCAGGTTCAACAAGGGCAGCTACTCCAGACGCCTCACCAACTGTGACTGCTTCTACGAGGAGGGCAGATACGATGAATCCAAGTACAGGGGGTTCTATTGGCACGCTGTTGACCCAAAAAAAGAACGTTTCCTTAACACACCCTTGTCTCATAAGTTTACTAGTGGAAAATTGACTGCAACCCTATTTTTCGCCCTCTTTCGTAACGCCATTCAAGCCAATGTAGAGGTTAGGCTGATAAATGAAAGTTCAGAAAAAATTGGTGTTTATGGACTTATTGAGGCTAGAAATAGCATGTTTGAAGATCCCCGTTATAAATGTATTCTCTTCAGTAAGAACTTCACTGAAAGGCTACCATTAGTACCTGAGGACCCTATTCAATTGTCCAGATCCGTACTAGCCGTGCCGGTGAAGTTCAACCTCATAGTTCGTGTAGATCTGAGAAGTATGGACACTGACATTCCTCGTGGAGAGCTAATATTTCCTGTACCTGTAGAACTCAGTGGTACGACGGAGGAATTACTGGGAGACAAAGTACAAGTGAAGGTCACTTGGAAAATCCATTGGTATGAATATATGTTTTTATGATGTGATGATCGAATTGTATTTACATATATATCGACTTTTTCATCGTATATTTGTAACTCTTAATTAAGTGTTTGAAGTTTTAGTTTCATTTCTGCTAAAAAAAATCTCTCTGTTTTAATTGAACCAGGAAGAAATAGCTCTCATATGGAGTGATCCTGCAGCTGCTGTACCAGTGTAGAAGATCTCAGATTAGGGGCACCTTGGAATTCGATTTCCTGTTTTATGTATTTTCTTTATTTTAAATATGGATTGTATTTTTGGATTGCGGAAGTTGTTTTGTGGATTGTATTTGTAGACCGGAAGTTGTTTGGATTGCATTTTGGTTGGATTTTTGAATTCTGTTGTTTGAAACTGCTGCCTACGTGCTTGAGGATTGATGTCGCTCAAGTGTTTTCATGGCGGTTCATGCGCATCCCGCTGGTCTGCATGAAGTGCTAGAGAAGCAACAGTTAAGCGGGACAAGCTCTTTAATTTCTTCTTAATCCTATTATCTATACTCTTCTAATCTTTAGGGGTAACTGCAGGATGTTCTTGGAGGATGCTTCAGTTGAATATCGCCAAATTATTCAAGCGGTGACATTCTGGTTTATCAAAAAATATTCATACTTTGCATGTTTATGTGGTTGTAACCATTTGCTTTTTGCGAGTAATTGTTAAATATTTGGGATATTATGTATCTGTTTTTTAGCTTCACTCCTCTATCCACATTTTTGAGGTAACTTGAAATGCCCTACTGGTCATCTCATGCTAAGCGGTTCTTCGTGTTTGCATATGGGCCTAGAAGCGTATTAAATGACTGATTATCTCTATTTGCATGGATTGCTGACAGATTAATAGGTTCTACTCTCCATGCCGAGGTATGTTCTTTTAGCAACAATTATATGAAAAATTATTGAAAATTATTGTTGGTGTACAAATTATTGTTGGAAACTGATATTTTTATATGAAAAATTGTTAGTTTATTAAAGTTCTAATAAGACGGAGAAAAAGGGGAGAGAAGAGAAAAAAAAGAGGGGAGTAAAGAAGGTGAAACAAAAACTTTCTTTACTTTATTTTGAAAGGAATACAATTATATAATTCTCTTTTACCTTTTTAAAATTCACAACACAGTTTTTACTCTTTTGTCTATCCTTTCGCTTAAACCCTTCTAACTAAAACCCTACCCATCACTAATACTCCCTCGTCTGATAAAACTTTTCCGAGCGTGGCGTGCACTGAAATTGAAATCATGTTCTTGCAAGCACATTAATTCTCCAAGAGTTTCGATTTTCAATCACCCAACCACAACTGCAAATGTGGATACACCCATCGGAGACTGGAGGATTTTGATCGTCCCCGTTCTCAATCAATGGATAGAAGAAGGTTAAAGTTCACAAAAAACAGAGCTTCAAAATATCATCGAGGAGTTGAGACATTTCAAACGCTTCAAGCACGCTCTTGAGGTATCATTTATGAACCTCACTCAAATACTAATTCTTTTTCAGATGTGGAATCACATCTTTATTATTGTTATTAATTTGTTTGTTTGCTTATCCTTGCCATTCTCCCCATAAGTAATCAAGTGCTTGCGGAAATAATTAGAGGGTATATAAGTTATCTTAGTTTTATTAAACTATTTCATTTTAATATTTTAATAAAATTTACATTAGGGGATAGAAATATTATGCAAATATATAAGATTATCGTATAGTGTAAATAGCTCAAAATTTAATGTTGGCATTTAGTTTTTCTTTTTATTGTCATGTCATGTTGAAATTATTAAAGAGGTGGATGAACTTATTTCCCATCCCAAATTCATTTGTACAGATGAATGTGTTGAATTATTATGTAATATTTTTGAACCTATTTCCAATTCCAAATTCATTTATACAAATATTAAATATAATAATGAACATTCAAATTAAATCAGTCTAATTAATAAGTTAATTCAGATGATCAAATTAATTTATCTCATTTTTTACTTTTATATACAACGTATTGATATATAAGATATTGATTTGGATTGTGGAATAGGTGTTCTGATGGTAATTAATCTCCATCATTACTTAATTTAATCAAGTGCACGAAAAGACAATAACCTCCTTGTATGCTACAAGGGAAGTAAATACTACCTTTTACACCGACTGCTTAATTAACAATATTTTATTGTTTTATGCACGTTAATGTTCGTTTCTATTATATTATATAACATAAGATATTTAATTAGTAGTGCATGTCTCACTCACAAATCTTACTATGTGTATAAGAAATAAAATTAATAATAAAAATCAAATGAACTTCCATCATTATTAAATTTATTTGAGAGTACAATGAATAGGTCTAGGTATTAAGAGCTTACCTTGCATGCACAAAGTAAAATATAAAATGAAAAAGAAAAATAAACAATAAATAACGATAAACAAACAATAAATAGAGAGGGCCGGGGGAAGAATAAAACTATTGCGCGCAACATGTGATGAAAGTGGGCACATTCTACTCGAAAAACTCAAGCATTTTGTATACGTATATATTTTACTACTATTTTATTTTATTTTTGAGTTCCTTCCATTAGCAAAAGTAATACTTGGTAACTTTCTTTAGTATCCATGACAAAATACCATTGTCCATTAATTAATACCCATAAAAGGTTGTCTTTATAATATGGGCTAGTAATATATATAAAGCCTGAGAAAGTCGAGAGAAGTCCATTCATACATGTTCCCCTAGCTACCCATCATGGCAAGTACCATAACCCGAGACCAATTATCCGACTATGATAGCAGCTCTTCTTCCATAACGGTGCCGGACTCCAGCCGGAGCTGGATGAGCAACCACAGTTTCGGTAGCCACCGGAGCTCCATCTCCGTTTGTTCCTCTAGTGACACAACCTATTTTTCCAACTTCTACTAGCCACACAAGGCCAACCAAGTTGCTTGGGAAGCCATGAACCGGTTCCGCCGCAAAAAAGCTGGCCTAGTCGGGTTCGACCACTTCCGGCTGCTCCGCCGGCTCGACAACGGCAATATCGGAAATGTTTACCTTTGTCAGATTAGGAACCCGGTGGTGGGGTTGCCACAATGCTTTTATGCCATAAAGGTTGTGGACAGGAAGGCAGTTGCAATAAGGAAGAAGTTACGAAGGGCAGAAATGGAAAAAGAGATTTTGCTTATGCTTGACCATCCATTTTTGCCAACTTTGTATGCTGAGTTTGATGCTTCTCATTACTCTTGCTTAGTTATGGAGTTTTGCCCCGGCGGGGACTTGCACGCTCATTTTAGTACATTAATTAATTTGTTTCGTAATGTGACATTTAATTTAAATATCACCAACGATAGTAAACCAACTTCAGCTCCGGTCTCATTCCATTTTCTTTAACTTTCTATCGTCAGATTTTGAGTTTCTGTATTACCTTGAACTGATATATATATATATATATATATATATATATATAACTAATAATAACATAACGCAATTTCCTTGCAACAAACCTAAGATGTTATAGGCAGCTGGAATTTGTTATTTATTTTGAATCAAAAATTAAATTGCTTTTGACTTTTCACGTAAGGAGATTGCTAATTAACAAGTATATATTTGACAGGTTTTATGCAGCAGAAACACTAGTAGCCCTAGAGTATCTACACATGCATGATGGGTGTTGTTTACAGGGATCTTAAGCCAGAAAATGTACTAGTCAGAGAAGATGGTCACATAATGCTTTCTGATTTCGATCTCTCTCTCAAATGCAACGTAGTCCCAAAGCCCATAAGATCCAAACCCGACCCACAATCCATTGACAACAACAGCCTAAAGGCTGCTACTACTTCTGTCCCTTCTTGTGCAATAACATTTCCTATGCCCCATTGTGTCATGCCCATGTAGCAGCCTGTTCTCACTTGTTTCTCAAAGAAAACCAAAACCACAACAATCACAGAACAAGCTGGCACTAATGTCCCAGAATACAGTCCCGAATTGGTGGCCGAACCGATCAACGCCAGCCCTAAATCCTTTATGGGTACCCACGAGTACTTGGCCCCGGAGGTGATATCGGGCCAAGGCCATGGCAGTGCAGTGGATTGGTGGACATTTGGGGTGTTTTTGTACGAGCTATTGTATGGTATAACACCATTCAAAGGCGAGAACAACGAGAAAACTCGAATTAACATTTTAAGGCAGCCTTTGGGGTTTCCAAGAATGGGATTTAGTAGTAGTAAAGAGTATGAAGAAATGGTGAAAGTTCAAGATCTAATTGGGAAATTATTAGTGAAGAATCCAAAGAAAAGAATTGGGAGTTTAAATGGGTCAGTGGAGATTAAGAGGCATGAGTTCTTTAAGGGTGAGCATTGGGCCTTGATTAGGGCTGTTAGGCCACCAGAGGTTCCTATTCCTAGTGATTGTTCACAAGATTAGGAGTAGAGCTGCTGCTTCTACTGCTGTTGGGGGGGGGGTACCAAAGTTGAGTAAGAAAGAGAGAGAGGCTCCATAGCAGATCCCACATCATTTTGACTACTTTTAACTGCTGTAATATATATATGTTAGATTAGATTACCAGGAAAGCAAGAATCATGTAGTATTTATTAGTACTACCATAGTTTGACACCAAAGAAATATCTGGTTTCCACTGTTCTTCTACGTGTTGATTTTTATTTTTTATATTACCCTGTGTCAGTTTCCCCCCCCCCCCCCCCCCCCCCCCCCCCCCCCCCCCCCCTTTTTTACTACAATGTAAAACCAGATTAACAAGAATCCTGTTTTTGATAGATTGATTAAGATGTTATCGTCAAATGCTTACATGTTATGCATCTGTGTGTACAAAGACTAAAGAATCAGTGCCAAGATATTTTAGCCACAAATGCAGAATCTCATTTGTTCTTAATTACTTTCAGTTCCATTAATTAAATGATGTTATTTTTGGGTTATTTGCATCCATACTCTTTGATCATATATATATATATATATATATATATATATATATGGGAATTGATATTTCCACAAAGGAAATTGATATTTTCACAAGGTCTCACTCACATAAGATGGGCCCCACTTATTATTCATGTGAGGAGAGCCTTGTGGAAATACCAATTTCCCTTGTGGAAATATCAATTCCCTATACACACACACACACACACACACACACACACACACACACGATGGTAAAAAATATTTTGATATAGATTTGGTTTTTGATGGTCCCAACAAAAGTTTCATTTCTTTATCCAAAAAAGAATCTTCATATGCTCAAAACTAAAAGGTAGCACAAAGGGTCCTCTTTTCTTGATGGGGTTCCATTGCTCTAAGTCCAGAATTTTTGAACAAAAAGTTAACCATGCTACAGCATAAAGAACTAATTATAGGCGTTATGAAATTAAGATTTGGTCACAGGACTTTAAGCTTCTTTAAAATGTCATGTGCCTAAATTAATTATACTATTTTTTTAATTTTTTTTTTTCATTTTATATCACTTCAACTAAGTTGCTGATCCTTAATTATGAATGGTTCTACAGAAGGTGTTGTCGCTGGAGCTAAGGCAGCTGTGGTTGCCACTATTGCTATAGCCATTCCAACTGTAAGTCTCTTTCCTCAATCCCCACACCCCTCAAATCATTTCTAAGTTTTACAAGTACAAGTAGAAATTTTTCTTTCTTTTTAAAGAAATAGTGCAATGCTAAGTTTTTGAATTTCTCTACAAGTTCGTGACATTCCATGAGGTAGCCACTTCTCTATCTAATTAAGACAATGAGCAAGACTCGTATTATATTCTTTAAGAGAAATAATACAGTTCAGAAAGATATCGTTACTTGATATTTAAGCTTTTAAGAAATAATTTTGACAGTTCAATCAATTTTTTTTTAAAACTTGCAGTTGGCCAGTGTTAGGATGCCGCCATGGGCAACACCCAACCTCAATCACACTGCTCAGGCTCTCATCATCTCTACAGGTTCATTAACTTATATAATAAATTTCATTATAAGATTCTTACTGATTTTAATTATCATAATTACGTATAGGCAGTGGCTGGTGCGGCATATTTCATAGTTGCAGACAAAACTATTCTGGCAACAGCAAGGCGAAACTCCTTCAAGCAAGGCTCACTCTAGCTAACATAGAAGCATGAAATGCAGCGCTTACTTTAACCTAAAATCTCTATTTGTATTTCTGTTAATGCAATCAGGTACGTAAAAATCCAACATCTAATGATATGATAATAAATAAAAAGATGGGAATTTTACCAAATCAAGCATGGTATCCTTTGCGCAGGTTTAATTTCAATCAGATTTCTTGGTCATGAATTATCTCTTTCTCCTTGCAAAAAAAAAAGCACAATCCCGTGAGATCCATTAAATAAGCCACAAAAAAACTTCGTACATAGTAACATCTAGATAGTACTGCTTAAAAATTATTACTGGTTATAAGATTTATTAGTTTAAAAACTTAAATGAATCATGTTAATTTTAAATTTTAAAATATCTCAAATTGACTTTTTGAAAGTTCATAATAATCTTATAATTTCAAACGGATGAAGTATTTAAATGAGTGCATTGACAATAATGAACTTGTTTCCATTCTTGGGAATCCAAGATTTTCGCAGAAGAATTCAAAAGGTAAGGAAGTGTATAAGAATTCAGTTCAACCCCAGGCAAAAGCATTGTAACATAGAACTTAATGGCTAAAACTGGGGATATTCCCAATGAGTGTTCCTAAATAATTTGAGTGGGATTGGGTATTGTGAAGGCATGTTGTGATGATTTGAGAGAGGACTTGTTTGAAGCTTTCCATGCTACTGCATCTGTAGAGGAGGAATAAATATAAATACACTGTAATCAAATACTATTCTAAACATTATATTCATCTACATCATTAAAAAGTGAGGTATGATACGGATTTCAATGTCATGCCCCACTTTTTAATAGTGTAAATGGAAATCGGTGTTATGCCTTATTTTTTAATGGTGTAGATGGATATAGTGTTTGATTGTAACGTACGTAGAGTTGTCTGTAGAGGAGATTAAGAGATGAGTGATTTTTTATTTTGTATTTTTGGTAAAATTAAGGATATTACATGAAAGTTTTCTTAAAATATGTGTGCGAAAATATGGTTGTGGCAGTCACGGTCCAAAGTGACATATTTTTTACCTATGAAATGGTTTAATGACAAAACTGCCATTAAAAAAACACCCAGCGTAGCGTCATATTGGATGGATTATCGTCACAATCAACTAGTTACCAACTTCCAACAAGCCTTACCAACAAGCCTTATCCGGAAGAAATTAGGGAAGGTCTGTCCTCAAGGAACTATAATACCAAAAAAATTATAATAGTAAAAATAAAATCAATATTGCAACTATAGAGTAGTATTAAACACACTATTAAGAAATCATTTCTTATTATATTAATTCCCGATGATGAAGCTGGCTGCTCTTTTAAAAATAATAAAAGGGACCTACCTTATCATTGACTTTCCTGCGGAGGCTAAATCACCAAATGTTGTCTGACCTTCTTCAACCAAAGTAACAGTAAGAAACAAAGAGATGAGGGTAATTGAATTCCATTTAGCCGGCCAGCCAATAATCTATGGACATTTATTATTATTATTATCTATTTTATCCAACTTAAAACAAATCCCACTTAATAGTTTGAATTTCTGAGGAAATGGACACGATGTACTCATCAAAAATAACTTGAATATCTAATCTAGATGGTGCTTTCTTTTTCAACCCCCTTAATACATGGTTCATGCTACATTGGACTTAATTCCACGTGCATTTTTTTTAATTATATTTACATTATTGTATTTAAGAAGACACCACCAAAGTTCCTACTTTTTTATGTACTTTTTAATTTTGCAGTCCTTTTGCATACCACGGCCTTTCTCAAATAGAATAGCAGCCCGTTGCAGCACGGCAATATAAAACCGTAGATGCCATTGAATTTAAAGACATGCAGCTATCATACGTTAACGATTAGGCAATACTATTATTATATTCAAGAAACTAAAAATGACTCGTGACTGACTAATGCAACTTAAAATATGAAGGTAATTACCGTAGCATGCACGAATTTCATTCAAATTAAAAACGTTCAAATTAAGAATATAAATCTGAGGATAAGATTATTGGAGATAGATTAGATGAGGCTAGATTAGATGAGGCTAGAGCGAGCAAATACAGTACTAGAAGAACAATTAAATCATGATAAAAAAAATGCTTTCAGCATTAGCTGAAAATACCGAAAGTATGGGGCAAAGGAATTTTCAAAATCAAAAGCAACGGCTATTTTTCGCATCACGGATAGATAGGATGTGGATTCACGCAGTATTATTGAGGAGAATTGTGCCCCATTAGGAATGAATACTCGCTGATATAGAATAAAGACTCTTGTCCAAGGTTTTCTTCATGCAGAATATTCATACTGTCTGGTTAAAATTGTTGATTAGGATTCCTCCTTATCAAATCCTCGGTCGAATATGCGCTTATGTGGAATCGATTAAACTTCACATGTTACCCAGTATGGGCCCAGTCACCATGGTCAATGGACATTCTAATTGGTCCACAGCTCCACCAATTTGAATATATTATTGGGTAGACTAGTTGTATATTCTCAAAATATACCTCTAATATTGTTAGTTATGGCGATTGATAGTAAAAAAAAATAATATCAAATTAAGAACTTCTTGTGACTTTAGTTTTGAAATAAAAACATATTTTTAATTTTATAATGGACTAAAATATATATATATATATATATATATATTTAATTTTGAAACGGATGAAGCATTATTACACTTGTATATAGGTTTTCTTCTATTGGTTTGCCGCCACCAAGCTATCGATCCCCTGGGAGAGACTTTGTAGCGGTTTTAACATTTTAAATGAACGCATATGAACCGCCATCTCTTTACAGCAAAAATCTTCAATTTAATAATGTATATTCCTCACTCCCCTGCTTTGTGATAGTATCAGTTGTGACATACATATATAGATCTATAAGATGATACAAGTATTTTTTATAATGCCATTATTCCTAGTAAATTCACAACAAAAGAAGAAGAATATGGGGCAGTTCTAATTAAACTGCTCAGGCAGGCAACTTCCTACATGTATTAACGCTTTTTCGCCAATGCTATAACAAGTTGTATGTTATCTAACGTTACAGCACTGCTATAATATAAACAAGGTTCTCCCTCTTTCATTAATGAATGATACACTGAAATACAGTAATAGCAGCAGCATTCAAAGAAAAGTGCAGTGAAGAACAAAAATGTACTAAAATAGCTTTATAAAGGAAGGTCACGAGAATACATTTGATGACGATAATCCAAACGAAATTTGCACTCTAGCAGTCAAAAATGCACGGCAGAGGGTTGGGCCGCCTACACAAGTGATAATAAAACAAAAATGAATGTACCATATTATGTGTTTGGGCATGATCCGTGAATTACTACGGCATGCATTCAAGTGCTGTACTCTTATTGTCAAGCTACTTTCATGGAGTTTTAACTTTTGTTAGCGTCAACGCATCAATGTTTTAAAAGGCGTTAGGTGGGAGGTGAGCGACTAGACGGGCCTACCGCCTAAGGAGCGTAGGCTAATTTTTTTTATTTTAAGTCAATTTTAATATTTTATCTTATATTTATCTGATTTCTTATCTTAATCTCTGTATAAAATATGAAATTTTCACATGTGACACGCGGATTCAATATTTTGAGTCATGGTAAGATGTTTAAGGCGAATCAACAAGACATAAATTTATTATCAAATCTTTGAATCTCTAGTTTTCCTAGTGATTTAATTTACTTTTAAAGTTCTAATTGTGCAAAAACATGGTGAATCCAAGTGTGCTATACAAGATATAAAATATGAATACTACTTATCAATGATTAATGAGTTCTATATCCTTTAATTTAGGAAACTGATATTTTTTATTTTTATAATATTTTCACGTGAGTCTTTTTTAGATGGACGTGGAATTCAATCACTATTCACATGAGAGAAATTATGTAAAAATATAATATTTATGTGAAAATATCAATTTTCATCTTGTTAGTTATTATCAGCAACTGATATCATAGACTCTTTTACATGAGAGTGATCATATATTTTATTACATATTAAAATGAATTAAAACAAACCATATATATATATATATATATATATATATATATATATATATATATATCCATTACTTGAAATAATTAAATTATAGAATTAGAGTTACTAGTATCTTCATATATATACGTATTTCTTGTGACGACCCCAAATCCGGGTTCTTTAGCCTCGGGTTTGGTTCTCACTGTACAATACTTAACAACAATGAAATACATATATTGTATTCAAACTACGCGGAATAATACAAAAGGTTCCTTATATAAAGGCTACACTTCCCAAGGTCTATTAACCTTAAATTGTAACATTACATATCTTAAGGGAAATACAAAAGATTTACAACAGTAATTACATAACCGCAATTTAAACTAGCATGTAATTACTACAACTAAGCATTCGCTTTCCCCTTGCCTTTGTTCGATTTAGAGCTTTCGGGATTGGCTGAAATATAGTCATGATATAGCAAGAATGAGCAACTAAATGGCTCAGCAAGTTTATAAACAACAATCATACGATATATCATGATGAAGGGAAATAACTTCAAGGTTTCAACAATAGCAATTGTGAAAGATAACAAGAATCAATGTTCAATAAAAGAAGGAATTGACTCTTTACTGCTGAGTGGTCTTTAATGACCATGAACTGCTACTAAGGTAGAACAGACATACAATGTCTGACTCCTTGTTAAAATAACGGGACACTTGAGGGGATCAGTCCTCTCATGTCCTATGTATATGCATCACATTTAGTTTTCTTGCGCGCTGTCGGGTCTCCGACAAATAAAAATCCCCTTTAACTAGGGTTGTTCTATCTCAGTCTTACTGTAAGAATCCGCACCAACCAATGGTTTGGATAAGCTTTTATAATATTCAATTAAATGAATTTAACATGCATTTGTCTAGCCGAAACAATTAGCTTAGACGTTCTTAGACAGTTTGCAAAAGCACTATGTGCGAATACAATAATCAATAATGATGTGAAGTAATTTTTGATAATTAATTCACTCAAAGGTCTGTCAAGTAACTACGGGTGTAGAATACTTGCTCAACAATAATTGAAATGTAAATACGGTTGAAAAATATCTGCAACAATAAATACAAGTTTAAGGGTAGAAAACTTGCCTGTCTGCACAGCTACAATAAATGTCTAGCTTTAACTACTTGCTTTGAAAGACCTAACATTAATAAAGTCGGTCTAATAATTAGCACGGCGTATTTGCATAACTATATGCTTGATAATGAACTTATTTACCACACATAAGTACTAACACATAATTTACATCAGTCAAAACAATATTATTAACCTTATAAACCCTTAATCATATTAGGTTAATAAGTTAGAAAATATTTTTCTTAAGTGTTGGACACTTATTAAACCTTTAAACAACTTATTATAATTGTTTAATTAAATTCAATTTATTTTATTAACTCAATCTCTTTTTAATTACTATTTAATATTGATTAAATAGAAATTAATTAAATAACTCTAGTTATTATATAAAATAATTAATAACTAATTGTACTTACTTATTATTTAATTATAATTAAATAATAAATAATTATTAACTTAGTTTTAACCTTCTTTAATTTAATGTTAATCAACCAATAATTAACCAAGTAATTAACCTTACTTATTATTTAATTAAGAAAATTAAATAATAGTTTACTAATCTTAATCCTCTTTAATTATTATTTAATGTCAATTAAATAATAATTAATTATTTAATTAATTTTAATTATTATTTAAGGTTAAATAATAATCAAATCATTCTTATTTATTATTTAAATTAAATAATAAATTATTACTCTAATAAGTTAATTCCCATTAATCGTTATTTAAATGCTAATTAAATAATAATTAATTACTTAATTATCCTTATTTATTATTTAATAATATTTAAATAATAAATAATTAATTTGTAAATTTTATCTCTCTTTAAGTATTATTTAATAGGCATTAAATAATAATTGGTAATTTATCATCTTTATTTATTATTAACATTTAAAATAATAAATAAATAATAAATTTATTTAACTTAACCATGGTTTAACTAACTAGATTAATATTTAAAATATTTAAACATTAAACTTAATGAAAAATATCCTCCCCAATATTATTTTTGTATTATAATTATTTTTGTTATAATTTTAAATTAGTTTTTAAATATTTAAATTATTTAAATTTAACCCGAATGGCATTTCCGTAATTAAATTGAAAACTGAACCGAGGGCAGAATGGTAATTCTGCCAAGAAAAACGCGGAGGGGCAATTTGGTAATTTCGCAGAAAATTTCTTACCGCGCATGGCGCGCGTTTCCGATTTTTACGGCCCAAAACGGTGCCGTTTTGAAGTCCGTCTGCTGGCTTCCGCGCGAATGCGCGAAGTAATTTACTTCTTATGCCAAACGACGTCGTTTGGCTCGCGGTCAGGCAGTGAACAGTGGCGCGCATTGCGCGGCCAGAGTTTTTATTTTTTTTCTCCCAGCAGAGAGTGAACAGTGACCAGAAATACACACTTTAATAAAAACTATACCATCAAGTAAGCTTTAAATCCTCAATAAAAATCCAAAAAAATTACCAATCACCTTATATTAATTTATAACATGAAAAATTAATTTTTCATGATTTAATATCATTATTTTTTTATAAAAATTTTTACATCACATAAACTACCACAACTCATAACTTTTTGTGTATAACTCCATTTTAAATGATTCAAACTTTGTTTTTCTCATGATTTAATGTTCTATAATATTAGAACATCAAACCTAAGTTTTATAAAAATATTTTTGGACATAAATTTCAAAACTTGTTTACACACTATTAAATACATATTTTAGCATATAAAATATACCAAAATACAAACCAAACATATTAAACTCAAGCATGGCATAAATATTACAACTACACATTAATAACTATATTAACATGTTTATACTAACATGATGATTTATTTAATTTAAAAACAAAACTTCATTTAAAATAACCATTACCTTGATTTAATGGCTATTCTTCTTTTTCTTCCAAAATAAGTGGTGAAAGAAGATGACATGCACCAAGAACTCCTTCTCCTCTCTTAGTATTTTACTCTCACTAATTTCTCACTCTCAAATGCTCTCTAGCTCTCTCTTTTTTGGACTTAGAAAAATAATGAAATGTAGAAGTCTTACAAATGCAAGTATACTCCTACAAAATATTAGATACACAAATTGTATATATTAATCTAGACCATCATGCACCTATATTGGATACTTACACAAGAAAATTAGTCCATACTTAGTTGGTGAGAATTTTGTGGGAAAAGACTTTCCCAAAAACCAAAACAAGCAACCTAATATTAAATAAAGGAAAAATAAAAGAAATTCAAAACATCACTTTTCTCTCTCCTTTCCAACATGTCGGCTGATGGATCAATATATGTCCCAAATTCTTTGTCATTTTGCTTAATTTAATAATTAAATAGTTTAATTAAGTATTTTTCAAGTGGGCCAATCATTGGGCTTTAATTTAAAATACCAATTGGGCTCCTATTAAATTGTTTGGGCTACTAAATTGTCAAATTTTATTATTCTACACTTGGGCTACTAATTGACCCATGTTGGGCTAATTTAATAATTTACACATCAATTATTCAATCCATGATTAAATAAATAATTAGATTGAATAAATAATTAAATATTCTAACCCATAAGTATTAAATTACTAAATGGACTAATAAATATTATTATTAATATTTCACATTATTTACATTAATTAATAATCATATTAATTAATTTATTATATTTAATTCACTCATTATATTCAATTTAATTGAATATTTAATTAATAGGAAACTTATCAATTATTTTGATATTAAAACCTTAGGGTTTGTTCACTAATTTAATAACATATTAGTGACCCCCTTTAATTAATTTTAGTAATTAATTACATAATTTTTTTTTTTTTAATCACATAATTAATCAATCACATAAAAGGATTTAAATAATCTCGTAAAACTAACTCGTTGGAAATTAAATTAATAATTTAATTAATAAAGACGTGGAAATTCTAGGACATTACATTCTCCCCTCCTTATAAAAATTCCGTCCTCGGAATTGTAAAAATAAGGTTACTCAAATAAAAACGGGTAATTTGCCCTCATTTCCTCCTCTAATTCCCACGTAGCTTCTTCAATGGCGTGATTCCTCCAAAGTACTTTGACAGAATGAATTATCTTATTTCTCAGTTTCTGTTCCTTCCTATCGAGTATCTGAACAGGAACTTCTTCATATGATAAGTCCTTACCAACTTGAATTGGTTCATAGGAGATAACGTGCTTGTAGTCTGGTTTGTATGGCCGCAATACTGACACGTGAAACACATTGTGAATATGTTCCAATTCAGGAGGTAAAGCTACCTCGTATGCTACTTCACCCACTCTCCTCAATATTTCGAACGGTCCTATGAACCTTGGACTCAGTTTCCCCTTCTTTCCAAATCTGATCTTCCCTTTCCAGGGAGATACCTTAATGAACACAAAACTCCCCACTTCGAAGTCTCGTTTCTGTCGATGTAAATCGGCGTATTTCTTTTGACGGTCTTGAGCTGCTACTAGCCGAGCTCTTATTACCTTGATAATTTCTACCGTCTGTTGAACCAATTCTGGCCCCAACAGTCGGCGTTCTCCTACCTCATCCCAACATAGAGGTGTTCTGCATTTTCTGCCATATAAAGCTTCGTAAGGCGGCATACCTATGCTCGCATGATAACTGTTGTTGTATGCAAACTCAACTAGTGGTAGATGGATTTCCCAACTGCCCTTGAAATCCATCACACAGGCCCTGAGCATATCTTCCAATGTCTGAATTGTTCTCTCACTTTGCCCATCGGTCTGCGGATGATACGCTGTACTCATTCTCAACTGTGTCCCCAATCTCTCTTGAAGACTCCTCCAAAATTTTGACGTGAAGCGCGGATCTCTGTCTGACACAATCGATACCGGCACCCCATGTCTTGAAACTATCTCTTTGATGTACAATTTGGCCAACTGATCCAAACTGAACCTAATCTTGATCGGCAAAAAGTGCGCTGACTTTGTTAGTCGATCCACAAACACCCATATTGCGTCAAATCCCTTCTGTGTTGCTGGAAGTCCTACCACAAAATCCATTGTGATATGCTCCCATTTCCACTCAGGAATCTCTAACGGCTGTAGTAATCCACTTGGTCTCTGATGTTCAGCCTTTACCCTTTGACAAGTTAGACATCGGCTGACACATTCTGCGACCTCCCTTTTTAAATTCGGCCACCAAAAATGCTGACGCAGATCTTGATACATCTTCGTACTTCCCGGATGTATCGAGTATCTCGTACTGTGGGCCTCTTGCAAGATCTCTTCTCGTAGTTCGGGCACTAGCGGCACCCAAACACGATTTTCAAATCTTAGCAATCCCATGCTATCTTCCTTGAACTTGACCTCTTCCCCTTCGGTCATTCTCATCCTTATTCTGACACATTCTTCATCTTTGTCTTGAGCCTCTTTTACCCGATCTAACAGGGTTGGGCTTGCTTCCACTTCCATTGACTCATTTGGATTTCTTACCTCCAACTCCATTCGAGCCATCTCTTGAACCAATTGTTCCTGATCTGTCAAAATGAACAATTTCTCCCTGCTTTTTCTGCTTAGAGCATCTGCTACTACGTTGGCCTTGCCGGGATGATATAGAATTTCACAATCATAGTCTTTGATCAATTCTAACCATCTCCGTTGCCTCATATTTAACTCCTTCTGTGTGAAGATATACTTCAGACTCTTGTGGTCCGTGAATATCTCACATTTCTCTCCATATAAATAATGTCTCCAGATTTTAAGGGCAAACACTACCGCAGCCAGCTCCAAGTCGTGGGTAGGGTATCCCTTCTCGTAATCCTTCAACTGTCTGGACGCATACGCAACGACCTTGCCGTTTTGCATAAGCACACAGCCAAGTCCCTTGTGCGATGCATCACTGTAGACCGTAAAACCTCCCGTATCGTCTGGTAAAGTCAATACAGGTGCTTCACTAAGTCTCTTCTTTAGCTCCTGAAAACTCTCCTCACACTTCTCCGTCCATACGTATTTCACCGTCTTCCTCGTTAGATTGGTCAGCGGTGTTGCTATCTTTGAAAAATCTTGAATAAATCTCCGATAGTAACCCGCTAACCCCAAGAAACTTCTTACCTCCGTCGGCGTCCTTGGTTGCTCCCAATTCATCACTGCTTCCACCTTTGCTGGATCTACTGAAACTCCTTCCTTGTCAATGACATGACCTAAAAATTGAACTCTCTCCAACCAGAATTCACACTTCGAAAATTTAGCATACAACTGCTCCTTCCGTAAAATCTCCAACACCAATCTTAGGTGTTCAGCATGCTCCTCATCCGTTTTAGAATACACCAGAATATCGTCAATGAACACAACAACAAATTTATCCAAGTACTGCTTGAATATTCTGTTCATCATGTCCATAAATGCGGCTGGCGCATTCGTCAGTCCAAACGACATCACCAGAAACTCATAATGCCCATATCGAGTTCTGAATGCCGTCTTGGGTACATCCTCCTTCCTGACTTTCAACTGATGATAACCAGTCCTCAAGTCAATCTTTGAAAAGTACTTCGCCCCTTTCAATTGATCGAAAAGATCGTCAATTCGTGGCAACGGGTACTTGTTCTTAATTGTCACCTTATTCAGCTCTCTGTAATCCATACATAATCTCATCGATCCATCCTTCTTCTTTACAAACAGCACCGGTGCTCCCCATGGAGAAACACTTGGCTGGATGTACTTATTATCCAACAACTCCTGTAATTGCACCATCAACTCTTTCATTTCTACCGGAGCCATTCTATATGGTGCCTTTGATATCGGCGCTGTCCCCGGTACTAAATCAATCGCAAATTCTATTTCTCTGTCCGGCGGTAAGCCTGGCAATACATCTGGAAAAACATCCATAAACTCCCTAACTACTGGTATTTGCTCCATCTCGGGACTCACCACTTGTGTATCAACCACATGAGCCAAATACCCTACACAACCTTTCTTTAATAATTTCTTGGCTTGCATCATCGTCAGACAAGATGACTGTCTTGACGATTTGCTGCCATAAAATACGACCTTAGACTTATTTGGTGTCTTAAGGTGTATGCACTTCTTCTGACAATCAATTATCGCCCCGTGGTTAAACAACCAATCCATCCCAAGTATTACATCAAATTCCCCCAGACGTATTGGAATTAGACTCACATTAAATTTCTGACCCCTGATTTCAGCACAACAATTTCTATGTACATACTCTACCAGAATCACTTCTTTATTTGCCACTTCTATGTTCATTGGGTTCTCTAGTTTTTTCTCTAGGCAATTCTAACCGTCTAGCGAATTCATCAGACACAAATGAACAGGTAGCACCCGAATCAAATAATACATAAGCATTTATATCATTGATCGGAATAATACCTGACACCACGTCTTTTGATTCGACGGCGTCCTGCACCGTCATGTTGAAAGTCCGTGCCGTTGGTTTGTTCTGTGGCACCGGCCCTCCAATGGTCAGTTTGGCGTTGTTGTTGCTTCCCCTAAAGCCCGAACTCCCTCCAGTGTTCTTCTTCTTCGGACAATCTTTAAACTGATGGTCCATGGCCCCGCAGGAGAAACAACCTCCCTTTCTTTTTGGTGTGGGACAATTAGGAGCGATGTGCCCCTCTTGCCCACAGTTGTAACAGACATTCCTTCCCTTCATGCACTCCCCGGAGTGATTCTTCCCGCATTGACTGCATTTGCTTGCTTTCTTTGACTCACTGCCCTGGGGTGTCCCCGAACTGCTGTTGTTATTCCACTTGCGTTTGTTCGAGTTGCTGCCCCCGCTGCTACCTTCTCTGTTTCCCCCATCGCTTCTCTTCTTGTTCCGTTCTTGATTGTGCTTATTCAAAGCTTCATTTCCACCCTCAGCTATGATAGCTTTCTCCAGCAGTGTTGCAAAATTTGTGATCTGGAGAACAGCTACCCGACTGTAAACCCATGGTTTCAGCCCCTGTTCGAATCGTCTGGCGCGTCTTGCCTCGGTGTCCACCTGGTGTGAAGCAAATCTTGCCAATTCATTGAACTTGGCGGCGTATTCTGATACGGACAAGTTCCCCTGCTTAAGCTCTAGGAATTTAATTTCCATCCTAGCCTTTGTACTCTCTGGAAAGTAGTTTTCCAAGAATACCTCTTTGAATCGCGCCCACGCGATCGTTCCCTCCCCTGCTCTACTCTTATTGGCCTTCCACCAGTGGCTGGCCTCTCCTTTCATCATGAAGGTAGCAAATGAGGTCATTTGCTCCTCCCTAACTCGTGCAACCTCGAAGACTTTTTCCATCTCCTCTATCCAGGTTTGTGCTTCTATAGGATCTGTGGTCCCTTTGAACTCGGGTGGTCCTATCAGTTTGAAGTCTTTAAAGGTTGCTAGTGGAGCGGCAGGGTTTGTTGCTCCAGTAGCCTCTGTGTTGCGTCCGCGAAATGCTCCCATTAGCATTTCTACGAACTCTTGGACAGGGTTTGGCGGTACCCCTCCGGCGTTCACTGACTCTTCGGGTGGTGGTGGGGGTAGTCGTTGATTTCTTCTCTGTGGCGGCATTTTCTGTATAAAGAAAATTTAATTAATTAAAGTTGTTCCAATCTTTTTACTTTCGTTTTGTAGCTTAAGTAATTTAAACTAAAGCACAAATAATCATCTCGACACATATAAACATAAACGGAAATGCATTTATATTCATATGCCAAAACACAGTGCGTAGCACTTTTACATCATAAGCATACTGCTATAAACGCTGCTAACCCCGATAGTTAAAACAAAAGACGGGATCTAACATATCCCACAACTTCATAGAGTTGGGATTTACAACATACTAACCCTCTATCAAAACAAAAGTTGGGTTTCTACTGCATCTATGTACATACAACATAAATAAAGGAAATAGTACAACTAACGGCGCATCCCTCGACGAACCGCATCGTCGTACTCCTCATCTCCAATGGCCCTGACCACGCCCCTACTAATGGTGTGCAAGGTCTGACCCTCCTCAGCAGGGTAATAGTGCACCCTACTCTGGATCCTACCAACTGATGAGCGATAGACGTAACTGAGTCTATCTATCCTCACCTTCTTCTCCCTAACCTCCTCCTCCAGCTCCATCATCTGCCCGTGAGCTGCATCACGCTGAAACTCCATATCTAACCTTGCCTCAACGGCCTGCTGCATCTGGCCCCTCATGGCCTCCCCCTCTGCCTGTGTCTGCTGAATCTTCAGCTCAGCGGCTACTAACTTGGCCTCCATCTCGGCCATCCTCGCCTTCAGCTCTATGTTCTCGCCAGAGAACATATAAGCTGTATCTCTGTACTGCTGCTCTGTCTGCTGGTGGATCTGGTTCTGCTCCTCCAGGTGCTGAACCCTCTCCTCTAGCTCCTCGTTAGCCGTAGTGAGAGTATCGATGATGTCACTGGCGACAGTGCCCATGCCATCAACATACTCAGCTGGCTCCTCATCCTCATCATCATCAGTATCAGCCTCCTCCTCACTGTACTGCCCCATAACTCCGCCCCAGACAGCGTCCTCTCTATCTCCCTCCTCGGGATCTGACTCTGGCTCCTCAATCAGTGCAGCCACCCGTGGCTGTGCGGTATCCATAGGGATATCCGTATAAATCACCTCCTCTACAGCAGTGCTCGACTGGCCTATCTCCGTCATCCTACAATAACATAAATAACAAATGTTAGTACAGCAATAAAATATATTCATTGATGAAATGAAATGATATTTTATCATGTACATCTCGGCTCGATGGATTTTCTCAATCCACCTCCAAAAATACACAACATGATGAATCTCCCCGATTCATCTCCTAACGCACTCGATAAGAGTTTAGTACTAAGGTTATAACCTAGGTTTCGCAAATCCTAGCGTTTCTAACCTACAGCTCTGATACCAACCTGTGACGACCCCAAATCCGGGTTCTTTAGCCTCGGGTTTGGTTCTCACTGTACAATACTTAACAACAATGAAATACATATATTGTATTCAAACTACGCGGAATAATACAAAAGGTTCCTTATATAAAGGCTACACTTCCCAAGGTCTATTAACCTTAAATTGTAACATTACATATCTTAAGGGAAATACAAAAGATTTACAACAGTAATTACATAACCGCAATTTAAACTAGCATGTAATTACTACAACTAAGCATTCGCTTTCCCCTTGCCTTTGTTCGATTTAGAGCTTTCGGGATTGGCTGAAATATAGTCATGATATAGCAAGAATGAGCAACTAAATGGCTCAGCAAGTTTATAAACAACAATCATACGATATATCATGATGAAGGGAAATAACTTCAAGGTTTCAACAATAGCAATTGTGAAAGATAACAAGAATCAATGTTCAATAAAAGAAGGAATTGACTCTTTACTGCTGAGTGGTCTTTAATGACCATGAACTGCTACTAAGGTAGAACAGACATACAATGTCTGACTCCTTGTTAAAATAACGGGACACTTGAGGGGATCAGTCCTCTCATGTCCTATGTATATGCATCACATTTAGTTTTCTTGCGCGCTGTCGGGTCTCCGACAAATAAAAATCCCCTTTAACTAGGGTTGTTCTATCTCAGTCTTACTGTAAGAATCCGCACCAACCAATGGTTTGGATAAGCTTTTATAATATTCAATTAAATGAATTTAACATGCATTTGTCTAGCCGAAACAATTAGCTTAGACGTTCTTAGACAGTTTGCAAAAGCACTATGTGCGAATACAATAATCAATAATGATGTGAAGTAATTTTTGATAATTAATTCACTCAAAGGTCTGTCAAGTAACTACGGGTGTAGAATACTTGCTCAACAATAATTGAAATGTAAATACGGTTGAAAAATATCTGCAACAATAAATACAAGTTTAAGGGTAGAAAACTTGCCTGTCTGCACAGCTACAATAAATGTCTAGCTTTAACTACTTGCTTTGAAAGACCTAACATTAATAAAGTCGGTCTAATAATTAGCACGGCGTATTTGCATAACTATATGCTTGATAATGAACTTATTTACCACACATAAGTACTAACACATAATTTACATCAGTCAAAACAATATTATTAACCTTATAAACCCTTAATCATATTAGGTTAATAAGTTAGAAAATATTTTTCTTAAGTGTTGGACACTTATTAAACCTTTAAACAACTTATTATAATTGTTTAATTAAATTCAATTTATTTTATTAACTCAATCTCTTTTTAATTACTATTTAATATTGATTAAATAGAAATTAATTAAATAACTCTAGTTATTATATAAAATAATTAATAACTAATTGTACTTACTTATTATTTAATTATAATTAAATAATAAATAATTATTAACTTAGTTTTAACCTTCTTTAATTTAATGTTAATCAACCAATAATTAACCAAGTAATTAACCTTACTTATTATTTAATTAAGAAAATTAAATAATAGTTTACTAATCTTAATCCTCTTTAATTATTATTTAATGTCAATTAAATAATAATTAATTATTTAATTAATTTTAATTATTATTTAAGGTTAAATAATAATCAAATCATTCTTATTTATTATTTAAATTAAATAATAAATTATTACTCTAATAAGTTAATTCCCATTAATCGTTATTTAAATGCTAATTAAATAATAATTAATTACTTAATTATCCTTATTTATTATTTAATAATATTTAAATAATAAATAATTAATTTGTAAATTTTATCTCTCTTTAAGTATTATTTAATAGGCATTAAATAATAATTGGTAATTTATCATCTTTATTTATTATTAACATTTAAAATAATAAATAAATAATAAATTTATTTAACTTAACCATGGTTTAACTAACTAGATTAATATTTAAAATATTTAAACATTAAACTTAATGAAAAATATCCTCCCCAATATTATTTTTGTATTATAATTATTTTTGTTATAATTTTAAATTAGTTTTTAAATATTTAAATTATTTAAATTTAACCCGAATGGCATTTCCGTAATTAAATTGAAAACTGAACCGAGGGCAGAATGGTAATTCTGCCAAGAAAAACGCGGAGGGGCAATTTGGTAATTTCGCAGAAAATTTCTTACCGCGCATGGCGCGCGTTTCCGATTTTTACGGCCCAAAACGGTGCCGTTTTGAAGTCCGTCTGCTGGCTTCCGCGCGAATGCGCGAAGTAATTTACTTCTTATGCCAAACGACGTCGTTTGGCTCGCGGTCAGGCAGTGAACAGTGGCGCGCATTGCGCGGCCAGAGTTTTTATTTTTTTTCTCCCAGCAGAGAGTGAACAGTGACCAGAAATACACACTTTAATAAAAACTATACCATCAAGTAAGCTTTAAATCCTCAATAAAAATCCAAAAAAATTACCAATCACCTTATATTAATTTATAACATGAAAAATTAATTTTTCATGATTTAATATCATTATTTTTTTATAAAAATTTTTACATCACATAAACTACCACAACTCATAACTTTTTGTGTATAACTCCATTTTAAATGATTCAAACTTTGTTTTTCTCATGATTTAATGTTCTATAATATTAGAACATCAAACCTAAGTTTTATAAAAATATTTTTGGACATAAATTTCAAAACTTGTTTACACACTATTAAATACATATTTTAGCATATAAAATATACCAAAATACAAACCAAACATATTAAACTCAAGCATGGCATAAATATTACAACTACACATTAATAACTATATTAACATGTTTATACTAACATGATGATTTATTTAATTTAAAAACAAAACTTCATTTAAAATAACCATTACCTTGATTTAATGGCTATTCTTCTTTTTCTTCCAAAATAAGTGGTGAAAGAAGATGACATGCACCAAGAACTCCTTCTCCTCTCTTAGTATTTTACTCTCACTAATTTCTCACTCTCAAATGCTCTCTAGCTCTCTCTTTTTTGGACTTAGAAAAATAATGAAATGTAGAAGTCTTACAAATGCAAGTATACTCCTACAAAATATTAGATACACAAATTGTATATATTAATCTAGACCATCATGCACCTATATTGGATACTTACACAAGAAAATTAGTCCATACTTAGTTGGTGAGAATTTTGTGGGAAAAGACTTTCCCAAAAACCAAAACAAGCAACCTAATATTAAATAAAGGAAAAATAAAAGAAATTCAAAACATCACTTTTCTCTCTCCTTTCCAACATGTCGGCTGATGGATCAATATATGTCCCAAATTCTTTGTCATTTTGCTTAATTTAATAATTAAATAGTTTAATTAAGTATTTTTCAAGTGGGCCAATCATTGGGCTTTAATTTAAAATACCAATTGGGCTCCTATTAAATTGTTTGGGCTACTAAATTGTCAAATTTTATTATTCTACACTTGGGCTACTAATTGACCCATGTTGGGCTAATTTAATAATTTACACATCAATTATTCAATCCATGATTAAATAAATAATTAGATTGAATAAATAATTAAATATTCTAACCCATAAGTATTAAATTACTAAATGGACTAATAAATATTATTATTAATATTTCACATTATTTACATTAATTAATAATCATATTAATTAATTTATTATATTTAATTCACTCATTATATTCAATTTAATTGAATATTTAATTAATAGGAAACTTATCAATTATTTTGATATTAAAACCTTAGGGTTTGTTCACTAATTTAATAACATATTAGTGACCCCCTTTAATTAATTTTAGTAATTAATTACATAATTTTTTTTTTTTTAATCACATAATTAATCAATCACATAAAAGGATTTAAATAATCTCGTAAAACTAACTCGTTGGAAATTAAATTAATAATTTAATTAATAAAGACGTGGAAATTCTAGGACATTACATTTCTTCTATCTAAAAAAATTAAATAAATATTATTTTTAAAAATTAGTGTGAAGTTTATTGAATTAGACATTTGATATTATTAACTATGAAATTATTTTTATCTGTGTAATATTCAAAATTCAAAATTGAGGACTTAAAGAAAATGACAAAGACCATATGCAAAGTATGGTTAACATATCTTTACCGTATTAGTTGTATTCATAAACAAAATTGTTATTAAATAATAAAATTTAAAATTTCAATAATTTAATTCAATATTAAAACTTAAGAAACTAAACAAGTCAACATAAATTTAAGAATTATATTGAATTAAACTAAATATTACAAATGTATCATCATTTATGTAATTTGAAGTTGATACAAGTTCAAAAATTACTACTATAATAAAATTATCCATTTTAACTTGATCTTGTTCAGTTCTTGTTGTGATTTTATATGTTACAACCTGTATTATGACTATAATAAATCATTAGAAAAATAAATATATCAATATTCATATAAATATTAAAATAAAACAATTGCAGCCCAAATATTCCCGTAGGCCCCGCCTAATCCCGCCTATCTCCGTCTAAATCATACAGCCTCTTTCTCGTCTTGGCCCCGCCTAATTTTTTGGAACGTTTTTTTTGCCGCCGTGGGCCTAGGCGAGATGCCATAGGGGGCCTAGCGCCTAGACCGCCTTTTAGAACACTGCAATGCATGTGATTTGATTGCAACTTCTTTTGTCGCCTTTAAGATATTAATAATGAACATGCCTAGCTTTGTATAACAATGCTAGGTGGCGGACAATGACATAGCAAATTAAATATTATGCACTTGTGAGCACATATTATACGCCATTGTACAGCAGCAAAACTAGCACATTTGTATTTTATCTTGTAACTTGGACTATGAACATAACTGATACAAGAGCAAAACCTTAAGTACTGTTTGATAATGCTTTTCAACTAGTACGACTTAAATTTGAAGGAGAAGAAACAAAAGAACTTCAGATGCACTCAAACAGTAATGACTATCAGCAGATCTATTTTCTGTAAGAGATCAGTATATTGAACACAGCCACCAAACAAGAATACAAAATAATATTTGGAACAGTGGCTCAACTTATATCCTCATATAATAGTTGCAACTTAATAATCCAAAGAAGTAAAATACCAGTTACCACTTTCAGGAATAACTGGCATACCAAATTAGGTCAAGTTCTCTGAACATTCCTATGAACTATAGCAAGAGACGTCGGTGCTTTTTGGAGCAGATGTATATGGTTTATAGCAAGTGTTGTCCCTATGCATATGAAAATACACCTGCAAAAGTAATTAAAAGATTTAGGCTATGTTTGTTTGCAAAAATTATATTTAGAATTGGACTATTTATATTAATTTAATATTACTTTAGACTATTTTATCCCATAATAGGAGATTAATAGTCCTTTAAATAATTCTATGAACTATTTTTTATCATTCTTAAGGCTATTTATGAGTAATTATATAATCTCATGATGAATTTGAGATTAATAGTCCCTCTCATTTTAAATTATTAAATGGCTTTATGGGACTAATTGTCCAACATTGAGAAACTAATAATCCCTCATCATGGGATAAAATAGTCCTAAGTAATGTACAAATAGTCCAATCTCAAGTATGATTTTTACAAACAGACAGCTCTAAAAAAATGCCGTTGGATATGTATCTTCAAATGGCTTTTAATTATTGTAGAACAAGGAATCAAAACAAGCAAGGAAGAGTAGAATTTGGCAATGGATGTGCATTATTAGGAATTGATTCCCAATAGGAAACTTTTGCCTTCCAACCTGAACCGCGTCGACTGGAACTATATAAGCCTAGTGCTCAAGAAGTTCGGCATGCAGGTAACGGGGAATCCATGTAAGCATCCATGTCATCCTTAGATGCGGGGCCATCCATGTGAGCAAGAGATGGAGGTAATAATATATCCTTATTCCCATACTTTCAAATAACGTCTTCCCCTCATAACACCTTGCTAGAAAAATGGATATAGTGAAAAGGGGAATAATACTTAAAGTCTTTTTAATTCAAATAATGCATAGGGAATAAAGTAAAGAGGGGCATTCTTGGAACTAAATCCTGAAAATATGAGCTTTTATGCATGCTGTTACTAATCTCATACCCTTAGAAGCCTTTCTCACACCATACATCCCTAAAAGAAGTCGGCAGAAGAAGCAAGAAGTTTATCTAAATTTTTCAGAAATTTCTACTTTTAGAATCCCATCCTGAGGAGACAAATCCAAAGCTTACATGACATGAAAAGGTCCACTCATGACCCTACTCTTGAGGCCTTAACAAGTATATAAACCATACCAACCCATTCATCAAAATCAACAAACTCAATTAACATATCTCTTCTGCTAGTACTACAAGTCCTACTACTAATTCTTTGAGGCCTTCATTCAAGTTCTCTAGGTGAGTTCTTTTAGTCCAAGCTTGTTTTCTCCGTATAAATCGTTTCCTAGGTTGGGAATTCTAATTACTCTCTACCCTTTTCATCATAATTAACAACATTCCAATCCTGGTTGAACCCCCTATGATGTAGAATGTAGCTTTCAATTCCAAAATCTGATCTGGCATTTACTGAAAACACTCGGGAAAAAAAATATTGGGTTTGTTGATTTATATGTTGTGAGAAGTTCTTCTTACTTGATTTAGCAACTAATAGCATAGTAGACAATGATATTTCCGAATCCCTTTTAGTACATAAGAGATGCACAGTGATAGGCATGCCATCTATGTTTTTGCTTTTGTATTTTTTGCTGTTTCACATAGGCCATAGCCCAAGGAATATGAAATATTGTTAAATGACAGCTTAAATTCTTATATTTCTCCTTTTCAGTAATTTTAGAGAGAGAGAGGATGAGCAGCGGAGACTGGATGTGTGGTTCATGTCAGCATTTGAATTTCAAGAAACGAGATTCATGTCATCGTTGTAGTTTCCCAAAATTTGGTGGTGATCCTGATATGGCGTCATATGGAATAAACAGAACAGAAGTCTTGGCTGGGGACTGGTACTGTAATACCATGAATTGTGGAGCACACAATTATGCAAGCAGAACAAACTGCTACAGGTGTGGGGTATCGAAAGAAGATTATGAATACAATAACACGGTCCCTCCTGGCTGGAAAACTGGTGACTGGATTTGCAATAGGTGACTTCAAGTTTACTCTATAGTTGTTAATTTATCTGCATTGTTTTAATACATGATTTCTTTGAAACATCTTCCACTGATCTACATTTTCCCAAGTATATAATAAATAATCATACAAAGTTTTCAGATGATGATGATAATCTTAATAATAATAAAAATATTATCATTTTTTATGAGTTTCGCATCTAATACGAGTGTACCCGGATTTTGCCAGACTAGGATGTGGTGTACACAACTATGCCAGTAGGACGGAATGTCATAAATGCAAAACACTGAGGGAATATGGTAAGCAATCTACAGTCCTTACACTTCATTGTGTTTTTTACTCAAACTAGCTATTATTTTTAATTTTCCTGAACATTCATGATGTTTACTCTCAGGTGGTGCAGTCTAATGAAAGTGAAATAAGAAGAGAATACATGAAGCCATATCAAAAACCTCTGCAATTCCGAGTTCTAACCCTGCGAGGCAACATTTTTATTTTTGTTTTACTCATCGTTTACTCCATTTCCCTTCCCGGTTAATTAATACGTTATAGGTTCATGGTTGATGATCCATTTTCGCTACCATTTCCATGTCTTTCTCAAGAAGGGTTTCTTAGTGTATGGTATGGTGAAGTCTGTGCTTAAAAGAAACTAATGACATCCCTTCCTTTTTTCATAAGTATAATTGCTCTCACTCTCTCTTTCTCTTTATCTCTAACTCTCTAAGAATATGTTATAACATCTATTGAATTCTACTTTTGCTGGGTGGTCCAAGGAATTTTTTATAGTGGCCTCTGAATTATAACTGTCAGCCAAAGCTGCTTAAGACTAAAGAGCAATTCAAAAAACACAACAATGGACTACCATTTGAGCATTTCTTCAACAAACCAACTAAAAACAGGGAAAATACAAATATTACATACAAGATTCAAAGAGTCAATATGAGTTTATTTCAAAAGTCAGCCTTGTTGTGGAGCAATAATTTTAATTCCTTCAATCATCAAATCAATAATTATATAGATAAGAACCGGATGCTCTGCTTTATGAGCAGAAAGTAATATCAAGTGCAAGTGAGTCATTTTTTTAACTTTTTCTCATTGTTCCTCTACCTTCACAGTAGAAAATCCATCGTGGAAAATCACCCTTAATCACAGACCATTACAACATTGCTCGCAACATATGCAGTGACAAGTATCATTTGAGACCCTTCCTTGTTTTGGAAGATAGTTCCATATAAGCTAAAACAATTAATAAGCATATTTGGTGCCCTCCATTGGCTTAACAGGAATTTTGAATATGTGCTAATTATAGGTTTAGAAAGTGGCTTTGAAGACATTTGCTGTCTTCCCTATACTCCATCGCTTAACTTTCTAGAGATTCTTGCTTCCTATAAGCTACCTTTATATCACCTTGTATGCTTTGTAGATATTAGACAAAGTATTCCAATTCATACTTTGTAGATATTAGACGAGTATTCCAATTCATATCAACTCCTTGGCATATCTCCTAGGGGGCATACAATGTGACTCATTCCAATCAATAATTGATCAATATCTTTCCTCTTCCTTGTTTACCTATTAATATCCTTTCTTTAAATATCATAGTCAAGGAATTATGGTTAACTGAGGTATAATATTCATTGACACGCTTTGTTCTATCACTGTCTTTCAATCTCATAGCACCTTTTATAGAAGACTTCATCAAAGAGAGAAATTAACGTTCCATATGCATTATCAACTTAAACAATATCAGTCTTCAACATTTATCGAAAAAACAAATATCAGTCTTAAACCAAGAAATCAAATACATGTAACTAATCTTATTATAGCAACAAAAATTGCAAATAGTACAGAAGAAAACACATGGTACTCGGTCTAAATTCTAAAACTGTCTAAGAGCATCCTTTCTGTTTCGAATTTGCTGCATATTAAAACCTTCTGTTTAATTACAGGGGTTCATTTTTGTAGTACAAAGCAAGAAAGAATATTTACAGGACAGACATGATTCTTCCAACAAACAATGAGCACTCATTGAGCCAATTTCATTTTTACATGCGAGGAATATTATGATTGCAATCATTATACTTATCTACAAAATATTTCCTACAAGCAATAAAAGATCTCATTATTATAACCAATTAAATCTAGTTCCACGAACTACACAACCATACCTTTAATGAAAAGCTGCAACTTCTTCCTTGAAGTGTGAAAGTTGATCCTCAATGCTCATCCTCAAACAATCCACATTGTCTCTCACTCGCACACTTACCGTTTGCTTCCCCCTCGCCAACAGCCAGTAGCTTATTTTATTGTGCCAACTTAGCTTCTCGTAGCTTTTTCTCAATCGCTCTGTCAGTTGCATCAACAGTCATTCGGTAATGAGACGTAGCCAAAAAGGACCCTAATAGTGCTCCAGGATGTACAACATGAGTTCCAGGGATACCGAATCACATAAGTTGAAACACACTGGAAATTGGAAGTTCAGATGTAATGTTACACACTTGTATTACATTTCAGTGCATCAGAATCAGCTATATCAATCTTTCTCCCATGAAATGCCCAATCAAACTGGCTTCTACACTATAAGTTTTGTGCTGCTAGAGCAGCTATGGCTTTTTCTGTTGTTAACATGTCTCCAAGTCAAAGACTCTTGTACGGTCCGTTGATAGCTCCAAAACAGAAGTGATCCCAAAAACATTACAAACATAATTGATCAGTTCTATGACATGTTTGACTACATCCTTAATCTGGGATTCCCAGCATAAAATATGAGTGACATTATGATGAAACCTGAGGAAAAAAGAGAATGTTAAGGTGATGTTAGTAGAAACTTCATTACAACTAAAAGATTGTTCTCCCTGATGTATTGAATATTTTCCAAACAAAAAGGGAAAAACAACATCCATACAAATCACTCTATACATCAGACAACCTATTCTATCTGTTTTAATACCAGAAATTGTTTCTGCATTATCTTTCATGTAAAATTAAAAATAATTTTCCAAAAAAAAATGACTTTTAAAATTCCTGAAAATAATCTTAATCGTTTTCTAATTTGATTTCCTTATTATGACAAATAACAAACATGAACGTATATAACATACAAAAGCATCAGGCATTCATATTCAAGCATCAAACACCTGTGCACATGTATTAATACACACACACAAACACACATAGACGTAAGCTTACTACATAGTGTATTAAACTGTTTGAACATGTATATACGTCCTTGTTCGGATACATATGAACACAGGATAAGGAGTCCTTCATAGGACAATATAAAATTTTCAGAAATCAGCCAAACACACCAGAAACTATTTAATACCAAAATAAAGTAATTTTACATTGAGCTCGGCTTATATAAAGAAGGAGAATATGAGTACCTAGTCAATAGTGTAAAAAAATGAGTGCTGGAAGGTAACGCCACCGTCCATCGACGGTGATTGCGGTGGCGTGATGAAAACTGATTTCTTCCCTAATTTATTTTTTCTCTGAGCACTCTGTCAATAAGTTTAAAAATGGACAAAAGATAAAAGAAATTGTGTTTATTATGTTTTAAATAGACAAAAAATAAAAGAAATTGACAAGAAAAATTAATCTTTTTATCCAATTTTATTGTTGGTGAATTTTCAAGCTAATAAAAAATACTTAGACCACCTGTTTGGGTGAAGTGTTTGCCAAAAAAGAAATATAATTAGATAAGTTAAAAAGAGTTACACGTATAAAAATCTTTTATAAAAATTAACTTACAAAATAATGCGTCAAAATAAAAATAATTAATAATTCATCATATATGAACGAACATAACAATTATAATCATAATTTTTGTTTGGGGGGGGGGGGGTAATTTATTTTTTGGGTTGAGACATGATTAATTGACTTTTAATTAAGTTTAAAAAAATAAAATTTTGCTCAAGTACATTTAGTAGTATTAGATCTTGAAAAATATTAATCCATATATCTATTCATCCTAAAATTCAAAATATCAAATACAAATTCGCAACATAATAAAAACTAACTTAAAAATAAATTCAATAATATGAATAAGTTAAAAACTCACTAGTGTAGTCTTAAATCAAAATTATATCTTCATAATTCATGCATTTAGTAATTTAAATATAACATCAAATGATATGCATATCGAAAACTTTAATATATATTATAAAATTAAAGAGTACATACGTACATACTAATTAGCACGAATGAATATAAATAAATAAGATTTGAAATTAAGTAATTAACTGGACAATTAATTTTAGAGAAAAATTTAATAATATTTAACGTTATCAAGATTTGGGAAAAATTAAATACAGTACTCAAGAAAGCAAAAATGTAAATTTCAAAGTGAATTTTACAAATACCTAATTATTGTAAAGTGACCCGAGTTTTTTTTTTATTTTATTTTAAGGGGACACCATTTTATCATTTTTTGCCTATACTTCCAAAATAAATAAGGTTGGACACTTGCTATAACTCATAAGGCGTCCGCCCTTGTAACCGACCACCATTATGCACATCATTTTGTATCTACTGTTTCTCAAGTCAGAAAACATTATTAGGCGGAAATATATCCTCCCTCTAATACAAAATGTAAGAGCAAAATGGCTTCTTATTTTATTTATTTATAAATAAAATGACATTTAATTTTGTTCCAAAATGAATCATCAAAGTGACTTTTTGATGTATGTTTAAGTCAATGTATAAATATAACTCTTGTGTCTTTTGATAAATAATATATTTTTAACTATTTTATCCAAATAATTATTTGTAAAATGATAATAAAAAGGTATCAATAATATATTTTTTATAACACGATCAAGTGGTTCGCACAAGTGAGCACGGGTAGGGGTATTCAAAAAAATCAGATCAATCGATTTTTTGTGTATACCGAATCGGTTCAAACGGGACGATTCGGTACAAATAGTAACTTGTCCGGTATACCGGTACAACCGGTTCGATATATCGGGACAACCGGTTCGACACTTTGGTGGTTCGGTATATACCGGACTATACTGGTTTTCCTATTTTTTTAATTATTATTATTAATAATAAATAATTAACAATAATAATAATAATATTAATTATTATTATTATTATTTTTGATAAAAAAATCAGTACCAAACCAGTACTAAATCGGTTTAACCGATATCAAGTTTTGCATAAATTCAGTACCGGTTCAGTCTGATTTAAACTAAATGAACACCCCTAAGCACAGGAATGTTAAGAGGATTTAGAATTAAAAAAATCTCCATCAAAAATTTTGAAATTAGGTTTGTATAACATGATAGGGTTAAATTTAAGGCCTAAATTGAGAAAATAAGATTATACATGGATTAATATAAATTTAACTTAGGTTGACCTAACTCAATGAAAGCTATTCAAATATATTATAATCTCTCTATTTAAAAATATCAAATTATTATAAATATTGCATAAATTCTTTTAATTTTAGTCGATATAATAAGAAATATTGTAAACTATCTCAAAAACAATACCCATTGTAATATTTATTCTTTCATAATCTTTAATGAATTACCTCAATTTTAAGTTTAAAAATATATCAAATTAAATGATAATTTTATAATTTAAAATAGATGGAGTATATATTAGGTAAATTAATTACATCCTTAGAATGTATATACCTTTTGTAATCCCTCACTAATATTATTATTATCCTTACAGAAAATGAGAAGTAGACCATGGATCATCTAACAAATACTTTAATAAATTAAAATGATAATTACCCTAATCCTTTAAAGAAATAAAATTAAGCGAACTACACAAGTTTTAGATATATTATCTTTTTCTCAAATTGATTGGGTTGACATTTTAATTTTTAAGTTTGCAAGTCTTGGTTACAAATTAATAAAAAAGAATATATATGCACACATACCCAAATTATATATTTAAATTAGACATAGTTTCAAATTGTAAGTATTAGTTATTATTATGCTGCGTTTAGATTAAAAAATTAAATGAGGAGAGAGAAAGTGGTGTAGATAGAAAAAATATAATAAAGTGTTGGAGTATTATTTTACATTTAATTATATTTTTAGATATATAATTTGGGAGTGTATATATAGTCAATTAAAAAGAAAGGTAACAAACTCTAGGTATGGAGCTAGGGCCCAGCCGCAGAAAAAAACATTTCGCGCGATACGCGGGTTCTTCTTTAATTACGGAAAATAAGATTAGTTAGGAATATAATCCCATAATTACCCCTGTAATGTTGAGGTTTTGTAGCTGTTAGGGGTTTAGCCGTTTTAAGGTTTCAGGTTTTCACACGGCTGCTGCCCTTGGATTTACTTCTCAAATTTAGGGTTTTTTGGGCGGCTGGCATCATTCTCAAGTATTATTATTTGTGTGTATATATATAAGCAAAACAGAGAAGTATTACTAAACTTTTATTAAAACAAATATAGAATTCTGAAGTTCAATTTTAATCGGTTAAATTTATCGTAATAAAGTAATCTTCTGGGTGTTTTTGATTATGTTCTAGGTGTACTTTTATCAGCGCTATATTCAGGTTTGTTGATTATGCTTTGCCTATATATTTGTAAATTTTATAGTTTGTTTAACTCAAAGAATTATATGAGTTTCCGTGATTGATTATATAGAAATTTTGTTTTTCTAATTCTTATTGCCATTGTTATTGGCTTATTGCATATATTGACCCGCTCATGATTATTCTTGTTTGCCACAGATTATTAGATGCCATTATTGGGATATTTAAATTTTTCTTGATATTTTCCGATATGTAATCTTATCAAAAATTCATTTATGTTTCCTTGTTTGATTCTTGATTTTCAAAGTCACTGTATTTATGTGTATTTGTTATCATTCTTCCATTTTTTTAATCATCTGCTTCTTCATATCATTAGAGTTATCTGGAATTTTTTTGATATTACATTTTTTCTAAGAGCATAATTTTATTTTATTTTTCTTCAGCACATAGACAGTAGGACTCGCTCTCAATTTTCCCTGTTTGAGAACATCATGAGCTTTCCTGATCATCCACCAGCACCACTTCCCATCAAGCCCCTGCCTTTCCCTTTCAGTGATGTTTGGGGTTTCTGGCCTCAAAGTCCAATGGACATGAACACTCAGACTCACAATCACAGTTTGAGCATGTCCCTTCCTTTAAGAGACCAAGGAATTATGATTACAACCCACCAAATTCTGCACCTTTCCCACCCATGAATCCAAGGACAATTCATCCAAATCCACTGGTGAATAGAGGAACTAGCAATATATTTTTCAAGACGTGGATGTGTGCAAAGTTCTTGAATGGTAATTGTTGGAATGGGGAAAGCTGTTCATTTGCCCATGGTTTTGAAGATATGCGGGAACCCCCACCTAATTGGCAAGATATTATCCGTGAAAAGGATAGAAGTGTAGGAAACTGGAATGATGATCAAAGAATAATTCATAGGATGAAAATTTGCAGGAAGTTTTATAATGGAGAAGAATGCCCATATGGGGAAAAGTGCAATTTCCTACATGAAAGTCCATCAAAATTTAAGGATGATATCTGTCAGGACCTTAACAAGGCCTAACCTGCAAAATTAGTTAGAGAAGAAGAAGCAGAAACAGAATTGGGAAGAAGAAGAGAAGCAGAATTCAGATGGAGAAAGAAGAAGAAATAGGGAGAAGAGGAAGAATTCGTGGGGAGGAAGAAAGATAAGTTTCAATTCATTTCATTCATAGTAATCAAGTCACACTTTCAGTACATATATATGAAGTAATATGCTAAATACTGGAAATATTGATATACTAATCATATACCCACCCTTATCCTACACTACACTAACCAACTTCCATGTGCAGCTGATACTCTAGAGTATATACTAACTAATTATCCTTTTACCAAATTACCCCTGGCATGTTTCCTAACATTCCCTCCTCCTTAAAATGATTCATGTCCTCATGAAATTAGCCTCAAGTCTGGATAATGCAGTCTAAGAAGATCTTCATCCTCCCGGGTTGCTTCCTCTATGTTGTAGTTCTTCCATTGCACCAACTGTTGATATATAACCTTGCTTCCCTTGTAGATTTTTCTTTGCTTAAAGACTGTAAGCGGCCCCACATCAAACTGCCCCTCCTTGTTTACTTGTGGTACCTGGCTGTTAACTGTCTTTGCCCCCAGGTGTTTCTTCAATTGTGAGACATGGAAGGTAGCATGGATTCTGGAAGTGGGTGGAAGCTCAAGCTTATATGCCACAGCACCATATTTTTCCAGAATCCTAAATGGTCCGTAGAATTTAGGAGTCAGCTTCATAGATTTCCTCATGGAGACTGAGCTTTTGACTATAGGGTCCTCTCAGTCCTTCCTTTATCAGCTTAGCTTTTGATCATTTGTTGAGCCTTATAAATTCTCTTTTAGAATTTCCAACTGTTGTTGCCTCTCCTCCAGAATTTCTTTAACTGTTGCAATGTTAGTACTAGATCTGGCAAACAGGCCGGGCCATCGGTGGGCCAAAACGGCCTAACTTTTTGTAGGCTAGAAAAATGAAGCCTGAGGCCCGCCGGCCATTTACTATTTTTTTTTATAACAATTATGACACCTAAGTGAAATTCTCTACCTAAGTAAAGATAGATTTGTTCCAAACAGTCAAACAGAGAACTAGATTTGTTCTTTATATATATGCAGTAATGCATTATTGTTCTTGTGTTGGATTATTTTTCTACATTGAATATTCATCATATCACTTGTTTTTTTCAAATTTTGTTAAAATATGATAATTTAGTTCAAATATGTTAAAGCACCTGAAGCTTGCCTTTTGATCATTTAAAACATGCCATAACCATAATTTAAAAGAATTCGAACAGACTCGTTATAAAGAACTCATTGTTAGATTGCATTTTTTGGTTTTAAGAAAATTTCTACTTCACATTTTATAAGAGAACGAGAAGGGTTGGTGCAAAGCATAGCGGACAACTCGTAACTTTAAAAATTAAAATTTAATATAAAATTATTATAGTTTTTAAATTAACAGATATGATACTTTTTTAGTTATTTTACAATAATATATAGTAATTTGTATTAGTAATAAACAAATTGTGCACATTAAAATAAAATTTTGTACATCAATTTTTAAAAGTAAGTGCGCCTTTAATTTAAAAATGAAAATAGTGTTCGACTATTTGTTACAATGATAATTGCGGAGGTAGTTGACCTTTTTCTTTTTCTTTGAAAAATCCATCAAGTTGAGTTGAAAAGGACTTAAGCAACTTGACAATTTTTTTTTTTTTGTTAATTTGAACTCGCACACACACTCACTTATCTTGGCTTTGCCAACTTTGACGATTTTTCATAATCATAAAAAGAAAATATAGTTAATTTCATGTGCTGAAAATATATTCAAACTTGAACTAATTGAGTTTCTAATAAATAAGTATCATGCATTCTTTCATTAGTTTATTGGGTAGATTGACTAACAGTTACAAGATTAAACAGTGTCTTTTCCTATTAAGAAAAAAACATATGCAACCTTAAAACAAATACTAGTTGTCTAGCTCTAATTATGTAATTCCTTAACATACAACAATAACTTAACAAATGAATGGAATGTACCTTAAACAGCAGGTTTATATACTCACAAAAGAGTTAACAATTTTTTTATATTAATAATGTCAAATAATAATAAATAAATAAATAAAAAAAAATTGGCCTCCGGGCCGGGCCAAGTTTTCATGGGCTAAATTTTGAAGGCCCAAACCCCGTTTTTTTAGGTGCGGGCTCGGGCCAATTTTGTCAGGTCTAGTTAGTACTGAGCTTGTGTGGTTAATTGAGGTGCACACGATCATGGCCATAGAGGATTTTGTATGGGGTAATCTGCAGGGAAGTATGAAAAGTGGTATTAAACCACCACTCTGCCATAAGTAGTCAGGTACTTTACTGTTTAGGTAAATGGCTGAACATACTTCTTAAGTATTGTTCTAAACACTGGTTTACCCTCTCAGTGCTTCCATCATTTTGATGGTGATAAGAAGTATTAATATGTAATCTTGTTCTTACTATCTTGAATAGAGCCTGCCAGAAATCACTTAAGAATATAGGATCTCTGTCACTAACAATAGAACTGGGAAGCCCTTGAAGCTTAAAAATGTGGTCAAAGAATAATTGTGCTAATGTTCTGGCAGAGATGGGATAGGTGACAGGTAAAAAATGGGAACTTCTGTTGTACCTAGCAGTGATAACCCAAATAATCTCATATCCTTTGGAGTTCGACAGTCCACTGATGAAGTCCATAGCTATATCTTTCCAGGGTTGATCAAGAATAGCCAAGGGTTGAAGTAGTCCTGGACTTCTCACATTTTCTGATTTAGCAAATCGACACACAGGGCATTCTGCTATCCATCTCATGATGTTATTCTTCATCCTCACCCAATAGAAATACTGCTCTATTATCTTCAAGGCGGCCTTTACCCCTGAATGGCCCCCTACCCCCTTTTCATGGAGCTCATCAAATAGTTGTCTCCTTAGATCTCCTTGGAACCCTATTATCTATTTTCCCTTATATTTTAGCAGTCTTTGGACCAATTCAAACTCATTTGGTCCCATCTTTGTAATTGTCAGTTCAGTGATGACTTGGGATACATTGTTATCTCCTTCATAACTGTCAATTATCTGAGACAACCAAGCTGGCTGGGCAATGGTTAAATAACTGAGGTCTGCCATCCCCTGGGCCATAATCTCTCCCTGCGACAATAATGTTATCCCATCTTGAATGAAACTGAGAGTTAAGTGATTGTAGTCTAGTTGTATCTCCCCTAGCTGCTTCAACCATGATGTTCCTAGAATTGCATCATAGGTTTGTAACTCAATAAGCCACATAGGGGCACTGAAATGGTGGTCTTCAAAACTCCAGTAGAACTGTGGGCACCATTACTCTAAAGGGTCTCACCATTAGGAAGACTAATGGTAATTGGCTTAATAGGTTGTATAGAACAGATAAGACACTGGGCAGCCTCTTTACTGAGGAAGTTGAGGGCACTTCCGCTATCTATTAACATCACTATCTGCTTTCCTCCACTTTTCCCTTTGAGTATCAATACATGGTCCTGGTTGTCATCCTTTTGGAGTTGCATATTGCACAATGTGGCTGGTCCCTGCAGGTTTGTATCTTCCTGGACTGGCTCTGTCACAGGTTCCTCATCATACCTTGGAGGTCCATCATAGTCTGTGGTCTGTAGTGAGTCTTCACATTCTAAGAGATCTTCACATGTAATCATGTAGTTTTGGGGTGCCTTGCACTGATGCCCTAGTGTGTACTTCTCATCACAATAAAAGCATAGTCCCTTAGCTCTTCTCTCTTCCCTTTGGGCTGCAGTTATAGGTTTTGGTTTATTAAAGTTTTGTTTAGGGTAAGTAAGCATAGGAGTTTTAGTTGGGACTGGAGCAGGAGGATCTTTTTTGTAGTTAGGCTGATTATTGGTGGATTTGTGCTGTGGTTTTGGAAAATGAGGAGTGTTAGAAGATTTCTAAGTAGGGACCTCATAGAATTTGGCTTGTTTGAAGGCTTGGGATAAGGTATCTGGATCAAGAAGCTTCACTATTTTCCTGGTTTCTTCCTTTAATCCACCCCTACAAAGAACTCTTCAGCTAGGAATGGCAACTTCTCTAATATCCTTCCTTTCTGTCTCTCAAATTCATCATAATAGGTGTTAACTGTTCCAGTCTGCCTAAGTAGCTTGAACTGCTCATATATATATTCTCTACTCCAGCTTAAGTAAATCTGACAATGAAGTCCCTTGCAAAATCTCCCCATTTAAGGCCTTCTCTGCCACTGACATAGGCCTTATACCAGAACGTTGGAGACCCATGAAGATGCATCCCAGCTATAGCAATCCTTCTGTTAGAGTGTATCCCATAAATGTTAAAGTATTCCTCACAATCTTGTGCCCAAATACTTGCATCATCTCCATTAGTGAATGCAAGGAACACCAGTTTTAAATGCTTCAATTCCCTCTCCTCTTCCTCATCATTTCCAGCAGGATCCCTTCTTCCCAAAAGAGCATCATCTTCCGCATACCTTCTATGTCTCTCTTGTTCAATATGGTTGGGATTCCTGAAGAAGCCCATATCATCTCTGTCCCCTCTATGTCCCACATGTACTGGCCTTTTACCTACCCCTTCCATTATCTCCAAAAGGATTCCCAAATCTGTCAATATCTTCAGAATTTTTATGTCTAAACAATTCATTCATCCTTTCCAGAAATTGATCCATCTTCTCATCTATGTGTTGTATCCTTTCATTAATGTACTCCCTGTAGCTGAGGAAGTATTGCTGCAAATATTGTGATGTTCCAGCCATGTTTGTGTAACAGAAGTGAGATTGAAGCACAAAACAATTGTGATTCAGAGTTCTGAAAATTAACCCAACAGTGTCTGCTCTACCAGATAAGGAGTAAATGAGCTAGAGTAGCTTTTTTCGTGGATATGGACTTCCTCAGGAGACAATCTGAGTGCCCCAAGTGAAATGAACCTTAATTCAACCGGCTAAAGTTCAGCTGAAATGCTGAATATATATAGAGTAAATAAGCACTGGAATTAAGCTATAGCACCAAAGGATCAATACTTAGCATACACACAAACCACCACTGTAGGAATGTGTAAATACTAAGAATATATAGCAGAGTCTGTGTCTTGCTGGAATTGAAAATTTTCTTGAAATTGATTTTGAAGATTTTTGGTTTTTGAGTTATTTGAACTGCTTCTAGGTATGCTAAATAAACTAATTACTACTACTAAACTAAAACAGAACAGATTAATCTCTACTAATTTTCAGATTCTGGAAATTTTTCTCCGACAATGAAGAACAAGCTAATTTTGGATTAAAATCTATATGAGTGATATTATAATTGATGTTTATTGTATGGGGCATTTGTGTATGATAAAATCGAGTAGGTTAGAGTTGATTTATAGATTAATCCTCAAATTTGGTTGTGTTGCAGGTGTTCCAGAAAACAGAGTATTGATCTGAAGGTTTTTTGCAGCTGCTGTGTTCTGTCCCTTGTTTGTTTGCTTCTGGGTTGTACTAGGCTTTGCTTGTGTAAGGATTTGTAATATCTTTCAGTGGGTTTTGTGGCTGGTTATGAGTTTTTTGGATGGGTTAAGTTTCAGAGGATGAACAATGACGAAATGGAGGAAGATGAGCTTTTCCTGAAATGGAACAGCTCTAATACCAATTGTCAGGACCTTAACAAGGCCTAACCTGCAGAATTAGTTAGAGAAAAAGAAGCAGAAACAAAATGGGGAAGAAGAAGAGAAGCAGAATTCAGAGGGAGAAAGAAAAAGAAATAGGGAGAAGAGGAAGAATTCGTGGGGAGGAAGAAAGATAGAGAGAGAAAGATAAGTTTCAATTCATTTCATTCATAATAATCAAGTCACACTTTCAGTACATATATATGAAGTAATATGCTAAATGCTGGAAATATTGATATACTAATCCTACACCCGCTCTTATCCTACACTACACTAACCAACTTCCCATGTGCAGCTGATACTCTAGAGTATATACTAACTAATTATCCTTTTACCAAATTACACTACATTAACCAACTTCCCATGTGCGCAAAGTTCTTAAATGGTAATTGTTGGAATGGGGAAAGTTGTTCAATTGCCCATGGTTTTGAAGATATGCGGGAACCCCCACCTAATTGGCAAGATATTATCCGTTTAAATCGGATAGAAGTGTAGGAAACTGGAATGATGATCAAAGAATAATCCATAGGATGAAAATTTGCAGTAAGTTTTATAATGGAGAAGAATGCCCATATGGGGAAAAAGTGCAATTTCCTACATGAAAGTACATCAAAATTTAAGGATGATTATCTCAAGGCCCCTGATCGGACCTGTGGTGGAGCATAGAAGTGACACTGATCAAGCTGAAATCAATAAGCATTTAAATGCCAGTTCGGATGCTTTCCGAGTTAACATGAAGCCGGCATATTGGAAGACAAAGATCTGTAGTAAGTGGGAGATCACTGGTCAGTGCTCCTTTGGAGATAGATGTCACTTTGCTCATGGGCAATCAGGCATGATTGTGGTGTACATATTAATTTACTTGCTTTGTCGTAATTTCATTACATTGTTTTCTTGCTTTGGTATGTACTAGGGTGGTACATTTTACATTGAATGGCTGAATAAAACTAGGCAACTAATAAAGCATCTCGTCACTGTCTCTTTTATTTATCTGTAATTATGCTAGTTCTGAAATTGCTACGCCATATCCTTGAGTCATGTTTTACAGCATTTATGTGTGGAAACCCCCCCCCCCCTTGTTGTAAATCTGCAAGTAGGGAACTGAGGCATATTTTTTTAAAGTATATTAGAATTTTAGCATTTGCTTTTCTTGGATGACAGAAGAAGTGAATATGCTTATGTACATCGAGAAACCCTTCTATGATTATTGATTCAAGGTGTCTAGAAAAGCTATATCGCCTCAATCTCTATTCAATACTTGTCACCGGAACCCTTGTATTAAAGAGAGTTTAAGATTAGTATCATTATGCCCCAGGGGGCAAAACTTGCTATTGCTTTTCCATCTCTATGGTTTAACACAACTCATGAAGTTTTCATGTGTTTTGGATGTTGCCTCTGTCTTGTATTAATGACATTAACCAAAACCTATGCAGTCAATATTATTTCGCTTAAGGAAAATATTGTCACCAGATTATTAATATTGATGAATATGTTTATGCCTGTGCAAACATGAGAACATCCATTTTTTATCGAGATTCGAGACATTAATATGTCCAATGTTTTGTGTCGCGTGAAGCCGTGAACCCAAAAAGTGGGATTTGGTGCCTTCTTGTTTCAAATACAACAAGCCAAGTACATTTTGACTAATTTAGCGAACTTTGATATCATAAAGATTCTATTTCTATGTTTATATGAAATATATTTAATTTTCTCGCATATACATACTTGCGTATAATGGTGTTGAAGTTTATCTTCACGGTCGTGTTGAAGTGTTACGGTTGTGCAATATTTTATTTTCCATCAAATATAACAGTCACGGACACTTTGTAAGATTGTGGAAATTGTGAGCTAGAAAAGTGGCATAATGATTTATATAATATTCAAGTTATATCTTTTGGGATATTTGAGTCCGTCTGTAATCGATTGATGCAGCTGCACATTTCTCATAAACATTTTGTTCTTTTGCAGGAATTCCGCTTTAATTTTCTCATAAACATTTTATGGTTAGATTATGCACTTTCTTAGTTATCTCATGGGAAGAGTTGCTATATACCTGATTTTGTTCATCTCCTTTCATCAGAGGTGCAGGTACCTGGCCGAGGAAATGATGAATATTGGCTCTATTCCGACGAAGGCTCTTCCACTTCCTGTAAAGACCTACTAAAATGGAGGTTGTTGGACCCACGAAAGAATGTGGGGAGAATAATAAGGGGTTATCAAAGTGGAAACTACATAGAAAGATCAATTGGAGGTTGGCCTGAAGATGTTATTCCGCCTGAGAAATTGCCAAGTACAATGGTCGGATGAGTCCATTTCTTGAGTTCTGAGTTGCTGTAGGAAAAATGTTGCACCGATTTCTCAAGCAAATTTGAAAATTGGTATCTCTTTTGCTGCTGAGAATTTCACGAATGTGGATGGTAAAGACCGAACATATGCTATTTTCTCCTCTCTGGTTTTGTGTGCAGGAGGCAGTTCTGTAATTTAGAACTTACCCATCAATTTATTTATTTATTTATTTATTTTTACTGAAAACTCAATATTTGGTTCTTTATGTTAATTGGCTTTGGTTCATGTTCTTAACGTTTTGCACATTATTCAGACTAGCCACAGGACAGTCGAGTTGCGTGTTCATAAAAATATTGTCCTGATTAACTTGTAATCGTGAGTTATTATGCCCCCTCCTTGCTCCCTCCTCCCTCCTTTCTGTTACAGCTTTGTCATTGTTTCGTTTTTTTAAGGTTTATTCCTAAATATAATGGCGTTGTAGTGATTTTGAAGACATCTCTATAAACGAAGTCTTCAATTTTTAATGATGATTTTAAGTTACAGACTAATATAAAAAAAAATTAAAATAATTTATATCTTCTACACATTATTCTGTCAACTATTTTTACATTCTCTCTTATTTATCCAATTATCTCTCTATTACTTCTCTATTATACTCTCATTTATTCATATATCTATTTCTATTTTCATTATCTCAATTTTTTATTAATTATTTTCATTTAACTTTTGTGGTATAGAATAATAGGGATCCGACTATGATAAAATTAAAAATCAATTTTATTATAGTAAACTATAAAAATTTTAATTATATTATGATCAATACATATTTAATATAATTAAAATTTTTATAATTTATTATAATAAAATTGATTTTCAATTTCAGTACGACCAAATTCGAATAATAGAGTGAAGAAGATAAAAAAATACATGTAAATTTGCAGCCTTGAATATTCAAAGTGTGGGCCCCGCTTGCAGTAAAGTGTCCACGTGTCGATGGATCGGGTCATCACCACTTACCTCCTTCTCCAAGCTTTGTTGAAACCAATGGGAAGAACAGGGCCATGCTTTTCCTCCTCTCTTCTTCTTATACATCATCCTTCCACCGCTTTTCTCTCTCTCTACAAACCTTAACACTAACCCCATCCAGACCTCATTCCCATCACCTCCTGTCCCACATGTCCATCAAACTCAGCTCCCATGTCTTTGCAGGCAACCCAATTAGATCCAAAACCCCAAAACCAAGCGACTCGATTGCACCCTTCTCCGCTCTCGAAACCCTCAAATCTCAACTCCTAGGTCACACCCATGACCCATCTCCGGATTTCAAGGTACTGCCCTTCAGAAAGGGCAGACCGCTAGCGGGTTCCATCGGCGATTCCACTCCGAATTGGCATCTGGGTTGGTTGAGCTTGAATGATTGTAAGGCTTTCTTGGAAACTTCTGATGTTAATTTGACAGAAAATTCATTGGTTTATTTGGGTTCAAAGTCTGAGGAAGATGTAGTTTATTGGGCAATTGATGTGTCTGAGGCTGGTGATTTGGTGAATAAATTTGGAAGTAGACAGCTTTGCTTTGTGGAGCTGAGGACTTTGATGGTTGCCACTGATTGGGCCAATGAACTAGCTATGGCTGACCTTGCTGTTGCTGGGCATGTAAGTGGTAATTTACATCTGAATGTTCAATTCTTTACCTCAAAGTTGTAAAGCGCATTACTTTTTCGCTGTGTTTTGTGACGAGGAGGCTGTAAAGTCCAGTTCTTCTTGTTTATTGGGCTTGCACATCGAACTGGAGTTTATTTTCAGATAAAATATATGATCAATATTGACCTTTTGAAGTCAAATTTCTGATATATTCAAAATACATTATTGACATGAATTAATTTATTTTTAGACAATACAGTTAGGAAAATTGTAAAATATCTAAATAGCACGTATTATTTTAAATAATACTACTAATTACAAGATTTATTGTTTTTGAGTTACATCAATTTTGAATTTCAACTTTTAAAACTTAAACTTATCCTATATTATGAACGAAAGGAGTATTTGGAAATTAAGTATACAGGTTTTGCCACCACTGTAAGCATTTTTTCCTCCCTTTTTTGGAGATGATTGTTTATATAAGGTAGTAAACACCTATGCGCCATTAAAATAAACTCTTCTCTTGTCCATTGAAGTTGTGAGCTAATCACTTAAGAGTTGTATTAGACATATTAAACTGAGGTGTAAAATGATAACTTCAAATATGCTCTACTTTTCAGTTTCTTCAAATATGCTCTAGTTTTCAGTTTCATAGTCAGCAGCCAAGCATCATTAAGGAAAAATTAAGAAGGAAATGCTATCTCATTCATTTAGCTTGAACTTGTTTTGAAATGAATTACGCATAAATATTCTTGAATTTCCTTTTTAAGTTTTGTCAAAAATGAAAGCAATTTGGATGTCATGTGTTAAAAGTTTAGAAAAAGGAAAACGAGAGTAAAAAGCTAACTGTTGATTAATAGTTGGAGAAACATATGACATTATCTTTTTTGTGCAGTACACTGATAGTACCTTGTAAAACTCATTTTCCTATAATTAAACTGGGGAGGAAGGATTCAGACCCCACACCTAGGGTAGACTATGTAGCCACCAAGCTATTCCTTTAGAGACATGTCATATTTGATTTATGTCTATTATTTACTGTCCATTATACACTGAACAATTAGAGGAAGAAAGATTTTTAGAGGACCTGCTTTTTTTTTCGAATTAGCTTTAATGCGGAAACTTGAAGGCAGTCTTAAATTGAATTGAGTTGGACTAAAACATCTTTTCATATTTATGCATTACCTATTAACCAGACGTATGCTCTTTTTTTTCGAATTAGCTTTATTTCGGAAACTTGAAGGCAGTCTTAATTTGAATTGAGTTGGACTAAAACATCTTTTCATATTTATGTGTTACCTCACAACCAGACATTATTCTTGTTCTTCTTTCAATGCATGAATTATATCTAAACCCGTCAAAAATGGGAAGAGAAGGAAAATCATGTTCCCAAAATCTCCTATGCTTAGATGTCTGTAAAATCTATTTCCAAAAGCCTGAGTTTCCCAGCTAGCCCAGTTTTCTCTGAACTTGAATCACTATGAAACTTGAAGCCAATCTTAAAACAAGTTGGATCAAACTAAACATCCTTTCATACTACTGATTACCTATTCAAATCAGCCGTGGTTCTTGTTCTTAATTCATTGCATGAATTATATCTAAAAAAAATTAAAAATGGAAAAACCTGTTCTCACAATCTTCTGTGTGTAGATTTTACAGCTCATTGCTTTTCACTTTACTGTATAAATACCACTCTGCAAGTTAACTTACTAAGAATTGCATGTACATTCTCCATGATGGCTTTGGATTAGGCCAGAGCATTATTGGAATGGCATAACACGTCTCGCTTTTGCGGAAATTGTGGAGAAAAAACAGTGCCCATGGAAGCTGGGAGACGAAAGCAATGTTCAAGTGAGTCCTGTAAAAAGAGGATTTACCCTCGAGTTGATCCGGTAATGATGATTTTCAAATTTCATTGCTTTGACTGGTGTTTGATTTTGATTTTCTGGGTTTCCTGAATGTGTGCTCTCTGTTACCCAATTTTCCTTGAACAGGTTGTCATTATGTTAGTCATAGATAAACAGAATGACCGTGCGCTTCTAAGCAGGCAGTCAAGATTTGTGCCACGGATGTGGAGCTGTCTAGCTGGTTTTATAGAGGTATAATGTTCATTAACTTACTCTGACAATTAGGAAATCTACCATTGCTACTTTTTAAGGAAGTCCCTTTGTGACCCTAAGTGAGTTTCTTCTTTCTGAAGTAGTCACCTTTTCTTTATGTAGCAGTAATTTGATTGAAGACAGTTAATAGAATCTTTTTATTATCACTGTTTGTTGTTTTTGTTTTGAGTAGAAAGTTTGTTTTTTTTACCTGTTCAACAATTTATCATTTTAACTTTATTGAAGTATCTGTTAGATGATCCATTTACTTTCCATAGCCAGGAGAAAGCTTGGAAGAGGCAGTGAGGAGAGAAACATGGGAAGAGACTGGCATAGAAGTTGGAGAAGTTACCTATCATAGTTCTCAACCATGGCCTGGTATTGATTCATTTTCTATGTGCTTTCATTTTATATCTGGTCCGATGCAGTTATAGGATAAAAGAGAGACTGTGGATGTTAACTAGAATAGTACAGTACAAAGAAAGAGATAAGATTAGGAGCTGTGACTTTGATACAGTCTTTGTTATGATGAAAGAGAAGACGTCTTAGAATTTCACATACCAACTATATCAAAGGATAACAATCTACTTAAAGTTGGTATTAACAGATGGCTAGTAAGCGTGAGAACAAGCTTAAGTACCTGCAGTTTGCAAATATGCCAAAGCATGTTTTTCCCTCCTACCTACCCCTCTTAGCACTCTGTCTGGTCGACTATGGGTGTGTGTGTGTGTGCATGTTTAATTTATGGGGAACACATTCTGCTTATTTCTCCTAAGCTATTTTGTATTGCTACTTATGATTTTCCTGCGCTGTTTTTTTGGTTTGTTGCAGTTGGTCCCAGTAGCATGCCATGCCAATTAATGGTGGGATTTCTGGCATATGCTAAATCGCTTGAAATAAATGTGGACAAGGAAGAGTTGGAAGGTACTTCAAAATTTAAACATCTAAAACATTGCTGTTCTTACTAATTCTTCTTCTTCTTCCTTTTCTATTACCATAATAATTTCTTCTTTTGATGCTTATGATCCTGTAATTCAGTATAATTACATCTTACTTGGCAAGAAGGTTTTATTTTTTCTACCACATTTTAGTATTTTCAGGGAAATCGGAGAAGATACTGAAGTTACTAGTTGCAATAATTTCTTTCTGGTTACAAGTTATTCTTCGCATACATTGCTTTTCCAGTAGGTTCAACAATTTAAGCAAGAAATGACCTTTTTAAATAAGCACAACATGAAGTGACGTCATAAGACCTTCAATCACACTGATAATACCAATTATTTTAGAATGTTTCTACTGCACAACACTCTCAAAGCACAAGTTCATGTATGACTTAATTCACTACAATAAAATAATAAAAATATTTTGATTAAAACACCCCATTTCCTATGCTGCAATTGCCTGGAAGAAGAATGATTTTGTGATGCTAGGTGGTGTAATATGCTAGATGCTGATATTTGTAGTGTAATTCTTTAGGTGATTTGAAGTGCGTCTTCTCCTGAATTCAACATTAATGTTGCTGAATGAATTATACTAATATTTTCAGAAGTAAAAACCATCTTGGCTTCTGTTCTTCTTTCCCCCGCCCCTTGTTTATTTTCTCTTCCTTCTTTTTGGGTGGTGCTTTGGGGAATGAGGGGTAGCTTTTTAAAGAGTAAGATGAACTGTTGTTGATGATTGTTGCAATCCTGGTAGTTTCTATAGAGTGGTTGTGTAACCTTGAGATTTTGTTTGCTTAGACGCTCAATGGCACAGTCGAGAAGATGTCAAGAAAGCATTGACTTTTGCTGAATATGAGAAGGCACAAAAGACGACGGCAGTGAAAGTGAACCAGATGTGCAAGGGAGTGGAGAAAAGTCTTAACCTATCTGCAGACTTTAATATGGAAAGTGGGGAACTTGCTCCCGTGTTTATCCCTGGACCCTATGCAATCGCTCATCACCTCATCTCTTCCTGGGCCAATGAGGTTGGAGTGAATGGTGTTGAAGCACAAACGGGACAACGTAATAGTTCTTTATCAAATTTGTAGCAGAGAGACACAAGTCACAAGGTATATTCATCCTGTTCCCAGGTTGAATTTTGTTCAGCTTCCAAAGAATGACAGCATCCTTTCTGGACTGTAAAAAGTTATTCGACATTTGAGCTATATAGGCTATGTGATTCATTTCCCTCCTGAATCATTATTGTAACAATTATAAGATTAGTACAATACAAACTGCTTTCAGAATATAGCAGTCATATATGCAATTACCAGTAATAAGATCATGCTTTGTGCCGTAAGAGTACAAACATCACAGTTTTCTCCTGCCATTGTGTATTTTCCACCTCTAGATCTCCACTGTCATGCAAACCGATGTGCCATGCCATTATTTTCAAACCGTCGTCAACATGCACCTGACAGCCTTGCAAAGTAATGCAACCGTTATGAGCCTTATTTGTGGTTTTCATTAAGCCCTTGCTTAAATTTGAAGTAGATGGTTTAGCTCAAATGCTGTGCTTTATTTAGTTATGCCACACACACGTACATAAATATCACTCCATGATTTGGTTAGGTATAAGAATTGGCTACAGCTATGCATCCGATCCGTTTTAAAATTTAGAAAGCTATACCATCTGCAGGACATCATTGTCTTGTTGTCTTATCACCCAACAAAACGATCCATTATTTTGACTTCCCTTACAAGGTCTGTGGTATCTTATGTTGGTAACAGTAGTAACGATAAATGTGGAAAATATAGAACGAGGAAATACGTTGGGGATTGCGAATTCGCCATCATATTTTTGTCTGTTCAGTATCATAAGTAGTAACTTTTAATTTCTTTAACATAATAGATTGAGGAAAGAAAATTAATTCAATTATACGTTCCCAAATAATTGTCATGATAAAAAAAAATGTAAATTAATATCATAATTATAACAGTAATAAATATTTAAGAAGTGAATTATTAATATGCAATTAAATACCAAATTCTCTTGCTCTTAAGAAATAAAATATAGTAATTAACTGTAAATTGAAAAAGGGTAAAAAATGGAAAAAGGAAAGCTTGGCCCTTGGACTTGTAACTATCCGTTTGGTGTCCCCGTAACGGATTCATAACGTGGCACCAGCCCATTGCCTAAAATACCTCCTCCGTTGCAATGTAAAGCAACTTGAGCTAAGTATCAGCGTTACCCTCGAAATTCGCCACACTCGACCTAAAACTCTCGTTACTTCTCTCTCTAAAATGGCCATGTTCTTCAAAAAACTGGCTAAAGCTGCACCGATCGCTTTTCCTCACGCATATCGAGGCAAATCCGACTCCAGTTTCACCAATTTTCGAGTTCCCTTTGGAGCAATTGCTGCGATTTCTGGTGGAATATCGTATTTCTACTACTTCGATTCGCCAAATCTAGTATTTTTCTCATGTTCTTTTATTTGTTTTTCATAACATATCATCGGGATTGCGCTTTAAGGCTTCGTATAATTATTTAAAAGTAAGAATTATGAATATTATTTCTGAAGAATATATATTCGCCATTCTGATGCTTGTAGTGAGTATTTTCATTGTTTGTTGCTGCACTAAAGTGGTTTGAATTTGGATTCTTAAATGTTGGGTTATTTTTTTGTGGGTTAGATTGTATGAAATACTTTTCCGTCTTTTTGCCTGAATGTAAAGTTTAATATTTCAGTGGGTTTAAGATTTCAGTGCGTGTTGAGAAACTGTGAATGAAAATTTTAACATAAGCTTGTTAGAGGCTGGATGAAGCGGCTGACTTCACTAGCAAGCAGCAAAGAGGTGAGGTATGGGAATAAGACCCAGATAATGGTTCCGTTTATAGGAGTAGATGATCAGAAAATAACATTAAGGTTTGTTTGTGATGTCTAAGAGCACTCATGCACAAGAAGTACGAACAAAGCAAATGTACAACTAAACTCAACAAGATCAGGCTCAACTATTTAACAGTATCCAACAGACAAGAGAACTATGGCCACATGCTTTTGGTCAAGAGTCACTAGTAAGAATGCATCAGTGAAAATCTCATAGAATTGAGAATAGCACTTACCTACTTAATTAGTGAACCATTACCCCCCTAATACTAATTTGTAATGTTGTAGCACCTTAGTGGACTAGGATGTTAAGAGGAAACAAGGACATTTTTCAAGTGTTCACCATTAGACTTTCGATGACTAGGAAGTTCTGGCAGTTGAAAGGTCCGTGTGTAGTTCCTACTGCCAAGATTTGATGACCATTAGACTCATTGGCTAAAGAAGTGATTGTATCTTAAAAGTTGTATGTTTGGACATTATGTGCCTAAAATAAAAAGTTCTCAGGTCAATAGTCTGGCAAATGCTAACATACTAATATAGGTTTATGTAATGGTTCTTCTCTGTGATTCTATCAATCCAAGCCAATCTCTCTCTCTCTCTCTCTCTCTCTCTCTCTCTCTATATCTATATATATATATATATATATATATATATATGTACATATTGATACATAATATTCAGGTTTATTTTTGTCTAATATATGATATGAAGGTAATCAGGTACTGAGAATACAAAATTAGATCTAGTTCTTGGCAGCTTTGTGCTCTTATTATGTAATCTTGGATTCTCTCAAAACAAAAGTTTTTTATTTGCTTTTCTAATTGCAGGTTCATTTAGATCAAATCAATGAAGAATCTGGTCAGAGAGTTGGTGGGTTTCCCTTCTTTCTTTCTCCATTTGGCTTGCAAAAGCATGCAGATTAATTATGTTGATATATCATGTTTTGATCAGTAATTCAGTAGACTGTGAGACCCACCTGTTGATATTATTAATGGAATGAAACTGAACATTTCCATATCGCTTTTTAATATTTCAATAATTTTTCTTTCAAATGAGATTGGCTTCATCTCTGTATACCTTACTGCAAATAATTCTAAAGGTTATGTCCTTCATGAAGATGAAGAGGAAGTACCAAAGGAGGCTTCATAATCTGCAGTAAGAAAGAAATTTCTGAGATTTGAAGCATTTCCCTCACCAGCTTGAACAAATCAGTCATGCCTGAAAATTGAGTCCCCCCCCCCTCCCCCCCTTCCCTTCTCAATGATTATTCAATTATTAAACAAGAAAATCAAATTAAAGAGATCATTATGGTACATAATATTTAACTTATTGGGAATCAGTCAGATTATATCATGCTTGCAGTTCATCATCCCAATTCCCAGGAAACTGACTTAACTAGAGTACTCAATTCTTACCCAGATCTGTTAACTTCCTCACACAAGCACGCGACTTTCGATTTGTGTGCATGTGGTCAAGCGAATACACACAGTACACTGAACTTTTCTTTACTGTATAATTTTTTGTTAAAAGTAAAATATTACTAAAGAACAAATCTTACATTTACTACTGCATTTTTTAGTTAACTGCACAAGTCTTTCAGCTTCATGCATTCTCAGGTCACAAAGCTAATGCTTTTGTTTTTTTCAGCACTCAATCCTGATAAGTGGATTGAATTTAAGCTTCAAGATAAGGCAAAGGTCAGCCACAATACTCAATTATTCAGGTTATCATTTTTCTCTTACGTATTCTTCTAAATTTTTTGCTAAAGAGAGTTTGTTGGATGATATTAAGTCCCCTTAGGCATATCACAAATTAGTTATAACCATGAAAAAACAGTCTATTTTCTCTTGGGAAGGCCATGTTTTTCCGCAACTTTACTTCTTGTTGTATTGTATAGGTGAAATTATGTTTCCCTTGCGGAGAAGTAGACTTTCAGTCTCATCTTATGACTTTTTGAGTATGTGCTCACAAAAGAGGGGAATTGTCCATATTGGCAATTTTCACTTCTCTTTTTTTTTTTTTTGCTAAGTTGCAATTTTCACTTTTCATGTCTTTGATGGAGTTATTAAGGAGTAGTGGTTGGGTGATACTTGCATCTCATTTTGTTTATGGTGAAATAATCATTCTTATTTTTGACAATTCTCGCACTTCAGACCTGTGGGATGAGTGACTTGTACATTCAGACTATCATAATATGTCTGCAAACTCTCGCATAAAAAAATTCAGTAGTAAACACAAGGACTCATATACATTCAATATCTCATAATGATTTTTTCCTAAAAACTGCTGGATTAAATTTAAGTTTAATATATATCATACAAGTTAATCTAATGACGGGTTAGAGTATAATGTAAGTATTTCTCTTTTCTCCAAATGCAGGTTTTCATTTGATCCCAGTGCCAAGTTGGGCCTTGATGTTGCGTCATGCCTCATTACAAGGTAAGTTTCACAATACTTGATAATTATTGCTTCTAGAATCTAGCGGTTATAGGGTTAGTAATGTTCAATACTAAATGTTTAAATCTTTATATTTGTCCATTATAAAGTTTATTAGATATATCTACCACTATGTGTACCATCTTGATATGCTCTTTTTCTCGTTGTAGATACCCATTACCGCAAGATGCTGAAGGAAAAACAAAATATGTCATTCGCCCGTGAGTCTTCACATTTGCATCCCAATCCTTGATCTGATTCTATAATTTTTTGCCCTTGACTACTTGATTCAACACCTTTCAAGATGTTAATCTCTGTTTTAACTTCTATATTTTATTATTGTTAGATCTCCTATCCCATATTCGAAATCATTGTTTATTGTCTCATATACTTGTCTTTTTAATTACTACCTTGTGCGGTTTGTAGGTACATACTCTGACAAGCTCTATTTTTCACCATAAATAGGAGTGTATCAAAAGTCACATAATGTGAGACTCTAGAATAAGATCATTGTTATTCCTAGAAATGAGAACGTTGGATATGTTCCACATCTGTAATGCTCTCCAATTTTAATTGTTAAAACTTATAACTAAATTATAGCTGGGAAAAGGATAGTTAAGATTTCGTACAATACCTGATTTTTTATAAAATGATCCCTTTTCCTGTTTACAAATCTTTTTGTGGTTAATAATCAGGATGTTAGGTGGATTTGAAATCTAAACTACAAATTATTTTAAAATTCATAGGGAAAAGAATGTTATTGTTGTGTATGTTATTTTATAAAGATGGTCCTCATTCCCTAGTGCTTATTTTAGGAAACGAAAAAATAATAAATGAAATAGCATTCCAATAAGAAGTTGACAATTAAAATTATCCAATGTGAAGATTGCTCTCTAAATTAGAAAATGTTCTCTTTGCCTTATTCTTCATCTCTTTTAAAGGAATGCTGGATAAGTAGTTTATAGTGTATTAGTTTAAGATAAGTTTCCTACTACCTCCATTACAAAGGCAAGTGATCTTATATTTTGGAATGGAGGAAGTATTATTATTTTTTTACCAATCATGATGTTCTGGATGTGATTCTGTGGGAGATGTGGAGAGCCAGTTTCCTACTCAAATAGATGAAGTTTTGGTGCATGCCTGATATATCTTGACAGAATGGGATCACCGCTGAGGAACTGAATGTTTTTATTTTCAAGTCACCTTACTTCTCACTGTATTACTTGCTATTAATCTTATAAATAGTTAACTATAAGTTTTCATTTTAAGCGTGTTATGTGACTTTTGTCTTCAGGTATACTCCTATATCAGATCCGGACGCAAAGGGGCACTTTGATTTGTTAATTAAGGTAGAGCTTCACTAACTACTTGTTATCATCTAGTAGGCGTACTTTGGCATGGAAATGTCTTCATTTTCCTATCTGAATTCTATTTATCTATTGTTTTTACAAAATATTTGCAGGTTTATCCAGATGGGAAAATGAGTCAGCATTTTGCAAGCTTAAAACCAGGCAATGTAGTAGAAGTAAAAGGGTAAAACATGTAGATGAACACAAGAAAAAGAAGAAAAAAAAGCAATTACATTAGCAAATTGAAGCAATAATTTTAGTGTATCTATCATACCTTTTTAAAAGCATTATTCTATATATTCTTTGCTTTGACTCTTGTTAATTCCTTGCAGGCCTATTGAAAAACTCAGATATACTCCTAATATGAAGAAACATATTGGCATGGTAAGGGCAGGGGGTTCTAATAACATCAGGTGGCCACATGAGAATAAAAGAAAAGAACCGATAAAAATAAACTAAGTCGAGCATGATAAATGTATTATTGTAATTTCTTGAAACTCATATTTTTTGTATATAAACAATAATGTTAAGTATTTGCTTTCTGTTAGCAGTCATAAATTGATAGATCAAGTGTATAAACTGTAGAATCGCTTTTCTATCTTAAATGTAAACATATTCTTTTTCCAGATTGCAGGCGGCTCAGGCATCACTCCAATGCTTCAAATAATTGAGGCTATTTTAAGGAATCCTGATGATAACACCAAGGTTGCCCTGGTTCTCAATATCTCTTACATCTCATGTTCCGAGAACTGCTCTAGCAAACCTATTTTTAAGTTCTAGTCAACATAGCATTATACCGACTACATTACTCTTGCTACATTCTGTCCATGCTCTTTTAACTGATCCTATTACTTGCATCGGTGATGAGTTTATCCTGTTATCCTTTCAGATTTCACTGCTCTATGCTAATGTATCCCCGGACGACATACTACTCAAGAGGAAACTTGACGTGCTTGAAGATAGTCATCCAAATTTGAAGGTACAAATTGTATTAGAATGAAAGAACTGTCATTCTATGTCCTTATATTTTGTTTGCTTTCTAACTAAATTTCCTCGTTTCTTAACGAAAACTTCCAGATATTTTATACTGTGGATAATCCTTCAAAGAACTGGACGGGAGGTATGGGATACATATCAAAGGATGTGGCTCTGAAAGGCTTACCTGGTCCTTGTGAAGATTCTCTTATACTGGTAAGTTTTTCGCTCTTACATTGCGGTTCAAATGTACAACTTTCAAAAATTTTGACTGTATGATCAATTTATGGCATAAAATATTGGGGATAAAGTGGCGAATAAATTATGGCATAAAATTTTGGGGAATACCTAAATCTGGAAAAAACTTGAGACTACATGACAAGGTTACCAGTCACTAACTCCACTAACACGGACTAGGGTCCAGTACCTAGTCCGGTCATCTCAATTATCTATCCTTCATTACGTGATTGTGTTTCCACTTCTGGGCCTCGCTTTTTGGAGCTGCTCCCAGCTCACACTGTGGCGGAGGAGGTGCCGTGAAAGTCCTCCCTTTCCAAGTTTACATAAAAGAAAAGGCAGAAGGAAGAAATAAAAATTCCATTTCTTAATGCTTCTGTTCAAGGCATTGTGTCGAGTATTTTTATTTACATATGAACAATCCCGCTGCTTAGTTTTAGTACTTAAAAGACTCGTGTATTATTTTGTGCCAATGATTTTGACTGGATGTTTCTTATGCTATGATTCACAAAGCACAATAACTGAATGGAGAGGGTAAAATTTAAAAGCACTGAAAGTTAGGCCAGCACAAAAGTTTTGCTAGCAATATGCTTTGAACATCTCAGCAATGCAAGGCCAATCTTGAATGAGTAAAAAATGGGAAATGATAATGAAATGACATGAAATACTCACCTAATGTTGGTACTTTCAAATGGTAATGTATTGACACGTTTTTTTATCTAAATATTTTCCATAAAACATAGGAGCACTAAACAATTAGAATGGTCTTAGCAATCTTTTTTATGCTGAGTTTTTCACAAAAATTTCTTTTTCACCAAGTAACCAACTCAAATTTTGTTACTTTGTTAGGTATGCGGCCCCCCTGGAATGATGAAACATATATCCGGTGACAAGGCAAAAGACCGTTCACAAGGCGAGGTATACCGAACATCATACATTTGTATATTGACCAATCTATACTACAGATAACTAAGAAATCTTCCTTGATAATGTTTTCCCTTTGTACTTTATGCAGCTAACCGGCGTACTCAAAGAACTTGGATATACAGAGGATATGGTTTACAAATTTTGACAGACTAAGGCAGTTAGCGATTTGGAACAAATTATTTTTTGAAAGTAATGATGAAAAGGACCAAAAGTTAGAATAAGCAAAATAGGCATGAGAATGACAAAAGCAGATTGTGCCCGTCTCACTAAGATGGTGTGAATTCTACTTTATTCCTGTGCTAAAACTAGGAACGGATATGTGTACCCATGTCTGTTAATGCTAATGGCAAAAAAATTCATGTTCTTGAACACATGGAATCCAGGGTTTTGATGGTCTCCACCAAAATCTTTTAATTGTAGGTGTTTAAAACTCTCTTTCTTTTGTGATCAATTTTGAACTGAAAATTGAGTGGCAGGAGGAACTTGCTTGGTGTTCTGAATCAACAGCTACTGCTACAGAATGCAACAAATCTTTCCCCCTATAATAGAAGAGAGTAAATTGTTTTACAAGTCGAAGGAAAACAAATAATGAATAACACCAACATAAGATGCCACTCTTTTACATTTAGTCAGCGTACTTCAGTTTCTTTTTAATAAAACACTAAAGGAGTCCTAATTTAAATTTTGAAGTGTAATTGGAAAGTTTTACAATAATATAAATTCATTTAATTTTAATTAACACAATTATAACTCTTATAAAGTCTTTAAAAAGTACCGTTAATTACAAATATTATTATTTTCAAGATTTATGTGTATTACATAAATAGTCAACTACTAAAAAATGAGAAGCCTTTTTTATTGTGAAAAATCAAAATGGCAGCCCTCTATTCACCTGAAAAATGACACACACACGTGTATATATATATATTGGTGATAATTTATAACATGTATTTGTTACGAATTTTTATAATTTATTTATAAATTAAAAAAACTTCAATAAAAATAAATATAAATGGGAACCTCCCGTAAACTCCAATAAAACCCCCAAAATTATAAACAGCAATTCACAAGTGACGAGCCTGATTTATCGTCTTCATCCCCTCGCCTTTAGAATTCGTACCAAACCAATCTCTTTTTAATAAAATAAAATGTGAGATTTTCGTTCCCTAAATTTCGTTGATTCTCCATAAAATAGAAAACACACTCGTCTTCTTGTTTCGTTTCAAATCTCTTCTAAAATGGACGAAGAACTACTGAAACGATACACCGATTGCGTCTACTTCTTGGCTTCTCCCCTCACTTGCAAGAAGGTTCGATCAATTTATTTTTGCATTTTATTTATTTATTTTAGTTTGTAATGCTGCTAGTTCTTATAGTTTTCTTTTGCCGATTCCGTGTTCCCCGGTGTATAATTGTATAATGTGGGTTTGGTGGATTGTAGGGTTTCTCTTTCTAAAAATTATTTAGGGTTCTGCATTTTATGTATGTTTATATATGGGTTGTACTTTTCTGCTTCAGAAGTTTGTCATTGATGGTTGGGTATCGTTTTGAGATGAAGAAAAACAGATATTATTGTGAGAAATGTGAATGATAGGGTGTTTTTGTTTGCACTAAATTATTTTATTTTTTTTATTAAAAGTTTAAGTTTGATTCATTGTATATCATGATATAGAATACCAATAAACTCTATAAACAGAAGGATTGTGCTATAGAGTTTAGATATGTCATTGGATTTATATATATATATATATTAATGTTTTCTTCATTTCTTATAATTTTTGCTGATATATATTTGGATGACTGCTTTTTTTCCAACTGTTCTTGTTAATATTTATTTTGAGTGTGAAACATTGTGCTTAATGGCTCGTGTGGCAAAAAATCTGTACTTTTGTTTCTCTCCCTTTTCAGGGGCTTGAATGTGAGTACAGACACAGTGAGATTGCACGGCTCAACCCTAGAGATTGCTGGTATTGGTTGGCAGGGAGCTGTCTGAATCCCAACTGCGCTTTCCGGCATCCTGTAACTTGCTATTGCATTTTTAAGCTTTATTCTGCATACTATTTCTTTGGCAGTTTAACGGGTTTAAATCATTTTATGGAGAAGCACAACAAATTTGGGTGGCATAGTCACATATATTATTATGCTTTTTAATTTACAATATGACGGGAAATTATAAATAGTTATGAACCATTAACTGTTCGCAAAAATTTAGGTTTGTAGATTATTGATTGTTAGATCTTAAATTGCAATACATGGCTGAAGAGTCTCTACTCGCCAATGCTCTCGCTTTTAGCAATTTTAATGTGTGTGTGTGTGTTAAGTGTCCTGTTCTTGCTTAGCAGTGTGCAAACCTGTTATCTTGGTCAAAATAGCAGAAATTCCTGTAAGCTTTAAAGTCCTTGGTTGTTTGCTTTTTTGTTCTAAAAGATTTCAGACAAGAAAAGCATGGAAGTTGAGGCTAGCTTGACCATGCTATTAAAAGCAGCAGATAGCCTTGTTGGAACTTGATCATCTAAGGTCCCAGTTTTCTTTTGTCCTGATGGCTAGCTAAGCTTCACTGTAATTTATGCGTCATTTATGAATTCAACATGTATTAGACTTTGTAAAGACCTCATTTTTAATACCCTATGTTAGTTGCTATGTATAAGTGGCTCAGGGTTGGATGTGCATTATTTATTTATTTATTTTTATAATTTGAAGTGTCTACCTTCAGCCCTCAACCAGATTTCAGTTTTTGTGGCCTTGGTTTTACCATTACTTTCCAGGACATTGGTTTGGATGTTCTTGTCCAGCATGTACAAATAGCATACATCTCTTGATGGCCGTCTGTTCAATTTGTTAGGTTTATGAGAAAAGAAAATCACATTCTTTGAGAGAGATTTGGTGCATGGTTCTTATGTTCAATTTGTGGCAAGACGAGTTCAGAGACACTCTCCACATGCTATAATATTACTACTGTTGTTGAACAGCTGTCAGCAGTGCTAGGTGTCTGAGGCTGATTACTTTTGTTTTTTGTGGTTGAGTTGTCTGTGGAGATGTTGATTTTAAGGCTTACAAAAAGGTTAGGGTAAGGGTTTGAAGTTGTAATTATACAAGAATTAAAAACCTTAGTAGCTTTAATGAGAGGTTTGATGTACTGCACAAGCGGCACTATGCATCTATTATGAGTTTTTTGGATGGTAAGTGGTAGCGACTGTTTGTCATAGGGAAATATTAAATTGGGTTTCTAGTTTTGTTGTGTCGGAAGGGGTAGTTTCAGTTCTACTAGCAGTTTAATTTGAACAAGTAAAGGAAAAGAAGAAAATTAGAAGCAGCAGAAGCAAAGATGGATGTAGGATGCACACCTAGAGTTTGGGTGATAAGTCCCCCACCCCCAGGGAAAAACTTTAAAATTCAGAAAAAATTCCTTATACTGATATCTGCGAAATGCCAAACATATGGTAGTATTTAAATTTACTAATTGAGCAATATTCGTATACGACTATATGGTAGATCTCAAGTCCCAAACATTCTAAACTCCACAATCTTTGTCTACTTTGATATTATTCTTGTTGGAGCTTTCTTATGCATCACTTTCCCTCTGCCATTTATGTATCGGACTTGAATATAAATTACTTTTTTTTCTGTTTACTGTGAGTAAACTTCTAGCATCGTAATTTTTACCCTTTACTTGTTGGATTATGTTTTCTGAACCTAATTTGTTACTTTTGCAGCCGCTTGATGCGCATATTGAGGCATCATCTGAATCTGCTATTCCTCAGTATGACAGTACTATACCCGTGAACAAGACAAATGTTCCCTGTTACTTTTACTTCAATGGATTTTGCAATAAAGGTGAACAATGCTCTTTTATGCATGGACCTGATGATGGCACACTTGCTTGGAAATCCACACAATCAGCTTCCACAGTCAATGATGCAGCAGTTGTGGATAAGAAGATGGCCACTAGAAGCGACACTGGGTTAACACCAATTGAAACGCAGATCAACACATCTGAAATTGCCATCAAGGGATCAACAGAACCACAAACTAAAGCTAAAGAAGATTTTCACTTGTTAGCTCCTGGTAATGTTCCAGAGAATAGTGCTTCTCCACATATTTCAGAATCCGATTGTGAAGAAGCTGCTTTAGTTCGGTCTGTGCGGTTGCCTCCAGCAGAAGGTTTTGTTGAAAGCGGATCTCTTGTATGCACTGATCAGAGCTCAGAGGACCCAGTAGATTGCCATCTTGAGCGAGAGGAATGGTTAGAATCATCCCCAGGTTTTGATGTTATCGTAGATGATAGATTGGAAGATATGGTTTATGAAGATGATCCAGAGTACATGCCAGCCCTTGATGCAGAAAGAAGGGAATTGAATAGCCAATTCTTGGGGTATGACTATGAAAACCCAGTTGAGTATGATCCTTCATACCCTGATGCAGGAAATTTTTATGAACAAATATTACATGATTCTTATGACCATTTAGATGATGAGCATAACTCTGACTATACCAGAAGAACTCCCAGACAATCAAGGGAAAGAGTGTTTGATCGTCTTTCACCACAAAAAAGGAAGTTTTCGCGAATGGAACCGACTTATAATGGCAGTAGTATGGATCTTCGGGACCGTCTAAAGGGAGGCAGGTTGGTTGATGGTCATTCTGTCACCCATTTCTCTAAAAGACACTGTTCATCTCATTTGATTGGTCGAAGCAGGGAAAGGCCTCGATGGCAGGGTTCACGACGGTATCATGGAAAACTGGCATCACGTGTGGAAAATAACATCCTTAGAAGATCACGAAGCGATGATGAAATTCCTCTGTATGATGTCAACCAGCAAGGAAGGCTGAGCCGCCCTCAGCAGCAGTACAAGGAGAGGAGACCTGGCAAACAGCAGTTTCTTTCCTCTGAAGTAACGAAGTCAGCTTCAAAGACTAGGAGATCTACTGAGGAGTCCTCTGTGTTTACAGGGCCCAAGACCCTGGACCAAATCAAAGAAGAGAAGAATAAAGCCCATGAAAATGGTGATTCATTTAGGAAAGCAAGACATTCTAGCAGAGCATCATCAGAAGACTTTCAAGGTCCTAAACCATTAAGTAAGATTCTTGAGGACAAAAGGAGGTTGGTATCGGTGATCAGTAGCTACAGTGGCAGCAGCTAGAAGAACCGTCTGTATTGAGCGGGAGTAGAAATGATGCTTTTTGATGCCAAGGAAGAGTTCAGTGAAGAATGAGATCTTTGCATATAATGGCAACAAAAACATTTTGAGAAGCCTTTTTTCAGCATGTTATTCTGGTCATTGAATAGTATTGTGATAGGAACTTATTATACCCAATATTAGATGGAAAATGCAGTGTTCTTGAAACTCTGGTACAGATGAGAACTTCCCCAGTATTATCGATATTCAGAAAATCACCTTCAGTTGCTTTAGGCAAGGGGGAAGCCAGATTTATGCACGATGGAGTGCAATTGCCCTATTTCTTTTTTCTTTCTTCTTTTTTTTGACAAAAGAATATTTTGTAGTTTTAAATTTTCTAAAATTGAAACTTTCCCTGAATATCTTAGTGACTTTGTCTGCCTCTCCTTTATCTATTTTGATGAGTCTTGTTTTACCTCGTGTTTTAAAGCATTTGACATGTTAAATTTTGATTCCTGTGAAGTTGGTAAAATTGCACGGCTCAAAGGCCGGCCACAACCGAATTCAAGACACTTTCAGAAAAAATTATCCACCTTAAGCCACCACCATCAAACGGCACTTGATTTTTGGGACGCCTTGAAAGGCGGCCCTAAATTTCACATTTCTGAGTTAAAAACACCTCAAAGGGTACACTAAAATTAGTTCAAGAAGCGATTTATCCATGTTAAGTAAATAAATGTGTTCCATTCTTGACGATGTCACCCGTGTTGCATTCAATTCTTTAATTTAGCAAAAATGGTTTTTCTTGTGGACTTCAAGTTATTGAATTCTTATGATTGTATATTTTCTTTAAATCATCAATGTGATGGTGATGGAAGTTTGTTGCTTTTAGAAAGAGGTGACCATATATTGGCCAGGTGCTTTGGTAACTATCTGGTGTGCTTATTGTTCTCTGTTCACCATGCCATTGTTTGAGCATCATTGATTATTATCCACAAAACACTGTTTATGTAGCTGGTGACTGCTGCCGAGAGTGACTATATATATAATATAATAACCGAATTACTTGCTCTGTATTTAACAGGTTGCCTGATGATTGATACCTTAAGGCGGATGTTTTGATGCTTGCAGCAAGGTTTTTGTACTTGGCCAGATGGGATAGTGACTCCCTAGCTCTCAGAATTTGTCTTTCCAAACACGTTAAAAGTTGACTACATAGAGATCGATCGATTGTACTGGCTCTGTTCGCATTATGGGAATATATATATTAAGCATTACTAATTCTTGGGCTCAATGGTTTTGCTAGAAATTTAGTTGGAACATTATACAATATAATTGAAGGAATCTTTTTACCGAAAGGATATTTCTTTCTTATACGTACGTCCGAATAGTAGGTACATATAACATACTTCCTGCTAGCTGCTAGCTATCAGTTACACAAATCCTCTCTCCCTCCACCTATTCACTGTAGTACGTACCAACATACTGTGAAATGTTGTAGGGCTTTTTTTGTTGGTGGTGGTGGTAGTGGAGGGGTTGGTGGTAAGTGACTCATATTATTTTACATTATTAAATATACCCAAGTTAAGTGAATGCCATAATAATTTGATCTACTCTAAATTAATCTACTAAATTAGATGTTAGTAACATGCAGTGACAGGACAGGGATATTGAGAGTCGTGTAAAATTCCTCATATTATCTACATTAAGGCAGCCTTAATTAATTATCACTTATAACCAGTTGTAAACTTCCTGCTTCTCAAAATGATACTAGTATTTAAGTAAAAAAAATACACAACAATATATTATTTTTTATTAAGAAGAAGAAGAAAATGAAAAGTGAATAAATCATGTAAAAGGGACAAAACTGTGAATCGGGCATGAACTAGTAGATGCCATAAAATGACCTTACTCTTCATGACTGTCCTTTTCGTCATCTCTCCTCCCATTATACATTTATTATACTAAAAATGTCTAAAAACCATATACTAAGATTATCTCTAGCCAGCTCTCTCTTTTATTGAATACCAGAGAGAGAGAGAGATGGCTGCGTTACCAAGGTCTGAAATATCATTTAGAAGATCAGGTTCATCAGGTTTGGTATGGAATGATAAATATTTATCTGGAGAATTAAAGCCAATAAACAGTACCAAAGAAAGTGGTGGTGATCATAAAGTCAAAGATGATCAAAGACAACAACCATATCGGGCGGTTGAAATTACGCCGACCATCGACCCGCCTTCTCCTAAAGTCTCCGGCTGTGGCATATGTTTTGGGAAGCCGGCCAAAAGTACCCATAAGCCAAAACAAGGCCACCGTAAGTAATTAAGTCCTGGTTAGTTTTTTTTCTCTTTAAAATTAATGGATCAGTGTTATATAATTACCACACACACACACACACACACACACACACACACACACACACACACACATATATATATATATATATATGTTCATTTTGAGTTGGACATTAGTAGTGCATGTGTGATGGTCCTAGCTAGCTCAATCTTGTTACCAAATTTACCATAAAGTGTATGGTTATGATACTAGCTACTCAATTCTCATAATTTATCTCAATATACGTATGAAGAAGAAGAAAAAAACATACATATTGAGATAAATTTAGTGTTGGGCCAAACCAATTAAATCTACATGTTTTCATTTTCTTCTTTTCATTTTTTTTGTTTTATTTAGTTTGGTAGTTTCTTTGGCGCATGGATCAGGTGAGGAGGTGTGGTGGTGTTATTTGGTTTCATGTATGATTAATTCTTGTGTATATTCTTCTTTTTTTTAAATGAATTTGATCCAGGTTTGAAACAATTTATGTTATTGTATAGTAAAATTCTTAAATAAAATTCAGATCAACGACTGCAATAATAAAATAACAATTATTAAAAAAATTATGTACAATACATCTCTCTCTCTTGTCAAATGGGCGAGTCCCTAACCATTACCTGATGATGCCTCATAAGATAAGAGGAGTGTTCGAACAAGATGTTCTGCACTCTAATCTACATTTTGACTAATTCTTTTCATGCCCTTTTGTTGCACATTAGCTCCACTTATTATTCTATTTTTAATAATAGTAATTGATCCATAAATACTAAATTTAGAATTATTTTGATAATAATATGTCGTTGATCTTAGATCAATTTAATTTGTGATGTAAATTTATTCTATTTTTTGAAATAATAATTCTTGAAGCAGCTTAGAATATTAATATTAACTCTTTCTTGAATTAAAATTAAATAAAAATTCATTTCGATTTTTCAAATTAAATTAAATAAGACTCTTTACTTGTATTTGCTTACTAATAGTGCCAAAACAAATATATATAGTGTCTGTTTCTTTCAACAATTTCCTTAGTTTGATCGCCTAACACTAACAAGAGTTTTCGCCAGCCGACCCATCATTTTCTATGCACTCATGTTTTGAATATATTTTTATAATTGATTGAGTTACACGTAGGTGCCTATACATATGGTATCTATTATTTATTATAATAACATAAATAATATTTTATTGCATGAGTTAATTAAAATATTTTGATTGAAATTAATTATTTGATTCATTGTACTTGTACTAGTTTTCTCGGGCATTCAAAAAAAAAATCTCCCAAAAAAATTAATTTAAATAAAAAAAGAAAAAAGAAAAAGTAAATGAAATGGAATTAAGAAATAGAATTCCATGGCATGACCACCTCCCTTATTTTGTAATATGCAGAATGTTATGCAAGAAAGGGCCACCACTTAATTGACCTTTCTAATTGATGAATAAATACATAGTGGAGTGTATATATATATATATATATATGACCCGCCCGCCCGCCCTTTTTCTTCCCCCCCCCCCCCCCCCCCCCCTCCCCCCCCCCCCCCCCCCCCCCCGCGCAGTATCCCATTGCCCACAAGCAAATATCATTTATTTTTTCTCAAAAGGAATAAAAAGATAAATTAATTGTACAATGAGATGAAGAATGGTCCCCGACTCAGGCATGTTTCTCAAATTTCACCTGTTTCTTAATTTAATTCACATGAAATTCTGAAACATGTTACTCCCTGTAATAATTTCATTGAACTTTTAACTTCTTTTTTTATTTTATATTAACTTTTAATTCATCTTGATTTGATACATTTAGACATAATTAATTTCATGCATGTTAGGCTAGATGGGAATCAATTAGTAAAATTAGTCCAATCTCCTACAATTTTTTGACGCTTTACTGATGGAGGAAGTTCCTCCTCTCATTCCCCTTTAATTAATGATGCAAATCTTAATAAATTTTAAAGTCCCGTTATGTATTGTGAATTTTTTTGTTGAATTATATATGATTGATTCACTATTACCAACTATTATTATTTACGTAACTTGTAACATAAAAGTCAACACGCAACACGTAAATTTGTAAGATATATAATTTTCTTAAATTTCAAGCCTTTTTAGGCTCGTTTCAAAAGGACAAATTAATAAATAAATTAAAAAAACAATTGATCTACATATCTTCTTCCTCTATTCTGTATAATAGTAAGCTACTTTCTTACTGTATAATAGTAAATTTTATAAAATATATAGAGAGAAAGGGATGTGTACCAGACGGTTTCAATTAGGGAGTTTGATCGTTCTCTCTTTCAAGAAGAATAAGAAAGCTCTTTTACCTAACTTTCCAACAACAAGAAGGACTAGCTAGGATTAAGGACAATTATTTTCTAATTCCTTTTATTTTTCCCGTTTTCTTCGGCAAATTGATGGGAGGGGTTGGTGTGGTTCTTGTATGATAACCAATTTATCATAAAATAAATCTATTTATTATCAATTTATCATAAAATTAACAACCAGTTTAAAAAATTGTATTGTAATGTTTAATGGCGGTATCAAAAATATGTATACTAATTGTATAGATAATTATTTGTGACATAAAATGACATTATTTCCCATAGTTAAAACTTTTAATAAAAAATAAAATAAGTTATAACAACCAAACATGTTTGTTTTGTTTTTGTTTTCGTTGAAAATATAACAAAGTGTTAGCCAAATATGTTTTATTTATTTTTTTTGAAAATAACACATAATAGAAACATATTATTGTTTGGGGAGTACTATTTTCACGTATTTTTAATATTTTCACATGATTCCTTCTCATATGAAAATGAATCTTATTTTATACCATATGAGAAAGAATCGTTGATCATGTAAAAATATCAAAAATACGTTTGAAAATAATAGTTCGGTATTGTTTTTCTTTTGAAAACTGAAAACAAATACAGAACGTTACCAAACGAGCCACATTTTCTGATATGGTTCAGCCCATTTTGATCATAGCACAAGTCCATTATTTGTGAACTATCTTAGCTAATTCCAAAACTATTCAAGGCAACTAGACCTAGACCAAGCCCATTTATAAGAGCTCCTCCAACCCTAAAAAGGTCCTTTAAAGCAGCCATTAGGCCCATTATGAAGTTTATTATATTTGTAAATAGTATTCTGAATTGTAAGAAAGTTTGTGTTTGGCAATCGGCGAACTCTATCAATTAATTAGTTGTTGACATTCAAGTATTTTGGGATTTTTCAATTTCCTTTTTCTTAATTGCGTTTTTCGAATTCTAGAAATATCCTAAAATGAAAGATTAAAAAAAGATACCCCAGCCACAAACTAATACACGTACACCGTGTAAAGCAGTTTACATAATTTACTAGAGGCATAAGTGTTGCGTGTCTAAATTATATGAAGTAAAATTAAAATTTTATAAAATTAAGGTACTAAATAAAAAGTAATTCTGACGGGTAAGAATTAAGCCTAGAACATTAATATGATAGAAATTAAGAGATTCGTTAACTGATCTACGAACTACAGAAATCTGCATGCATGGTTCAAAGACTTGTTTTAGAGGTCTTAATTCCCTTTGTTTTCTTTCATCTTTAATTCAATTCTTCAGGTACAATTAATTAAATGCTTCAAGAAATCACATGTAATTATATAATACTACTATAAGAATTGCACCTACTGCGGGTCCACATTAGGCAGAGACTCAGCCAAGGATATGCCTCCGGTGGTGACGATCTTGACAACGATGCTTGTCTAAGACAAACTCCTCCGTTGCCTCCATTTCCATGAACGAGGACATGGGTTGAGATTGTTGAGAATTTACTTTGGCTTGATTCTGCAGTTTTTGTTGTTTATTACGGTGATCGCCGCTCCAATTTCATTTACCTTCTGTTGCATGATCATAGGATTAGAATGTAAAGTATTAATCAAATTCATGCTTTTTCTGTTTATTGCTCAAGTTATTTTAGTTTATATATATTTTTGCATAAATAAATTTCACTGAGAATAATTTAGCGCAAAGTGATTGAAATTGACATATATAGTTGCTTAGTTTCTGAAATTTTAAATTCTTATTAGAATTAGCAACTTTTGGCGACTATAAGGTGACGAGAACCACCATAGTCACTAGCGATAGGGGTGAGCAAGAAATCGAATTGCCTCCGAAACCGCACCAAAAATCGCATAAACCGCACCAATTAAAATCGCACCAACGGTTTCGGCGTATGTAGCGGTTTTAGGGGGTTGAAAAACCGCAAATGCGATTTGGGTTTGGTTTCTGAGCAAAATCGCATTTAAGAAACCGCACCGCATCATGCACTATTAAATGAAGCATATCAAGAAGTACAAATATTTAGAATTATCGCAAATTGTAATTATCTCTATTTAGAATTTTCATATATAAGAATAAATCATTATTCATGTTTTTAGATTCTATTTTGTTTTTGTTAAGACAAAATATTATAAGTAAAATTGTGTATTATCAAAGTAGTATTTAATATTGTGTGATGCTAAATTGTTAATTTAAATTGTATAAAATTTAATTATTTCAATTGGTTTTGGAACCGAAACCGCACCAAACGAAACCGCACCAAACGATTCAAAACCGCACCGCACCAATCACAAGCGGTTTCATGTGCGGTTTTGAATTTTTCAAACCGCACCTAAGCGGTTTCATGTGCGGTTTGGGTTTCAAACCGCACCAAACCGCACCATGCTCACCCCTAACTGGCGAAGCTACGAGGACGGTAGTGGGGTTAATTGACCCCATTGAAAAAAAAAATTTATTTTATATTGTAAGATAAATTTTAAAATTTTGAAATATTATATATAAATTGACATCACTCAAATTTTATAATTTTTTATTATACGGGGTCAAATTGAAAATTTATAACTTTCTCAATCAAATTTTAATTACATGACTCATATACCTTAAATATATGTATCTCTTTCTATAATATTTTAAAACTAAATAATAATCTAATTTATATTATTTTTTAAAATAATTAATGAATTAATTATTTATGAACAGTTGTGATTAGAAAAATCTATTATGAGTCAATATAGTGTATATATACCATATATTATTAGTTATTATATTGTCATTGTAATATAGTATATATTATATATGTATGTGTGACCTGAGAGTATAAAAGTATTAAAAAAAATTGGCTCGGGGGCGCTGTCATCGAACCCCCGCCAAATTATTTATTGTTTAGTAATAATTTTGACACCATTGAAAAACATTTTTACTTTCGCCCCTGACCGTAGTTGTTAGTTCTTTACATGGCCACTCTGACCACAGTGTTTGGACGGACACGTATCGGGATACTGAGATTCATGGAGGTATCGGGATACTGAGATTCATGGAGGTCTAAGAGGGTTCATTTCCAAATCATATATCTGGTTGATTATTAAAAATTTTAGGAATGAATTTGGAATTGATCTGATTGGTTTACAGATGTTGAAAAAAACATAATAAGTTCAAATGCTGTAATTAGCGAAAAGACACTCCATATAAATGCATGAAAGAAGAAGATTGGGAAAGCTTCATCATCATGTCATTTTTAAACTATTTTATATTTTTGGGTACAACTTCTTCCCTACAGTGGGAAGCTACATAGTTCTTCATCTATAACCTATGGTTTATTGTGATGTCTATAGTTCTCTGGTGTGTTGATGCACTTCTAACACATCTTGGTTATTATTTTGATAATTTTTGTTCAGTACAACTGTACAAGACTCCTCAATTTCATCTTGATATCATTGTTAGTTATGCTCTTAATTTTGAAGAAGTTTTCAAGGTGCTTACATAACCATTTCACAGCTGATCGAGTAAGAAAGTATAATGTTTTGAGCTTTTATCTCTTTCCTACCCAAGAATTGAGGGTATGTTTGAACAGGAATGCAGTTTTCCAATATATATATATATATATATTGTTTGGGGGATATGAAGAGTCTTAAATATGATTAGCCTCTTTGAGAGAGAAGATTAGATGGAGAAAGGTTGAGATAGAGAGTAACCCTATAGAATACATCATCAACTGAAAAATGATATTCCGTATTTACTTATATTGAGAAGTCGGCTGAAAATTCTAAAATTTTGTTGATTATCTGGATAGTATTTTTATGGGAATGTCAACAGGGACACCTGTTGCAGGTATTCAGACATATGAGGCAGACACTTAAAGAAGTTTGTTGAAAACTGTTCATTACAAATGCTGAAAATAAGACAAGAGGAAAAGGACCATCGGAAAAGACCATCGGAAACTTTCATTCTTAACCCAAAAAGACACATTGGGAAGGTTTCATAGACGTGGTTTTCGAAATGCCGTATAGTTTTTGGATACAACTCATCTGTTCTTCTCTTCAAGTAAGCTACCTATTTTGTTCATCTATAACTAATGTTTCTGTTGCAATGTCTTAAAGAGTTCTGACGTATGTTTATGGACTTTTATTGAATCGATCTTGGTATCTGCTATGTTTAGTATCATAGCTCATGACTTAACGTTGGTATCATTGTTATTTATCCAATTGAGGAGGTCGCATACTTCTTGACTGAGTATTATGCTCGACATTTGGAGGTGATTACATGTGCACCATATTTTAGGACTAAAGAAGTAACACAATGCATGCACTCAGGGCCGGCCCTGAGGGGGTGTGAGAGGAGCGACCGCACAGGGCCCCGGAATTTATTTTTGTATATGTATACTTCATATAAATATTAAAAATGTGGCTAATATAAACAAAACTTACCTTGGAGGCGCTGACTAAAATTCTTAAGTTCAAAGCACGCGACATGAGTTCGACTCCATCAAAAGTGGATGACGGCCAAGTGACCATACTGTCCAATTTATTTATTTTTCTTGTTTTTTTCCCCTCGTCTTGGAGATTACTGTGCAGTGCCTCCTCATCTCCTCAAGCTTTTAGTTTAACTGGAAATACTATGCTTGAAACCTTCATCTTGTCTGTGCTATCAACTAACAGAACCAACTTTTGGAAGCTGTTGTTGTATCTATTGATATTTTGCATATATGTTTTATCTTCGAACAGGGGATCATCTTTCTGCTTATTATATCGCTTATCATTGTCTGCATTCTTCATGCAGAATACCATTGTTCCTTTGGATGTTGGGTATCGGTTTGAATATTATCTTCTTGTTGTATAATAGTATATTAATATGGGAGATCATTACAAAATATCATTACATATATATTTCCTCATATGAGTTTTGCTATGTATACTGATTTGGTCAATAATTCATACACTTACCTTTATAAAAAATGATGGAACCCACCATTTACATGATAAATCCTACCATTTTTTACAAAAATCATTATATGAATCATTACAAAACATCATTACATATATTTTTTCCATATATATATATATATATATATATACTTGTAATATGTGAGAAGTTTAGTCAAATGTATGGGTTTGCCTATATATTGCCTTAAATAACTTGTACCATGTGAGGAGGGAGTTTGTCAAATGTATGGGCTTGCTTAACAGGGGTAGCTTATTTAAAAGAAATACATTGAGCTAAGCATAAAATCATGATATGTGAATAGACACTCTATCAACTCCATCTTTTGTTGCGTCTTGTAGATGTTGTCTTGTCTGTGAATGTGAAGTTAAAGACAGTAGCAAAATGCATCCATGAATAAACAAATACTTGATTTAGTAAGCATAATAACATTGTTTAACATCTGTTTTATGCATTCTTGGTTTGCGTGTAATTTGCGGTGAAGTTAAAAAAAATTATTACTCGTCCTCCGTGTGTGCTGTTTGTATAAATGGGAAAGTGTGCACCCACTTAAAAATTTATTACTTACACAAGTGGGCTTTCTTAATTCTCACAAGGACCTCGACCATTATCCTGTCCAGTCTGTCTCCCTAGTTGGAAAGACATCCTTCAACGTCTTCCCACTTAAATAAAAAGTAGCTCGCATGTGAGAATATTAGTCCCATTTGGAATACATACATGCATGCATGCATGCATGCATTTTCTAACTTTATCCTAGTTCAATTGCCTCTTTTGCTTTTGGTTTAAAAATAAATAAAGAAATAAAACACTACGCCTCTTATCATGGTACTTTGATTACTTCTTCCCCTTTTTCGTTTTGCTCTCATACTCTCTATGATCATTAGGTTATATGCTTCCGAATGGAGCACTATTTATTTGCTATGAATGATTAATTGTGACATTTGCATTATCATTACGTGATTATCTTGAATAACTGTCTTGATGAATTGAATCATCTTTCGAACAAAATTGGCAAAAGCTAATATAATATATAGAGAGGTTATGATCAACCAAGTTTGCCATTCAAACTATGAAAAGCATGTGTAATTGACAGACATTAGTCGATGAGATCTTAACATAATAGTTAAGATTGAAGTACTAAAATTTTTAATGAGTTTATTTTATTTTTTTTACTGAAGACGCGAACATTTTATAAAGAAAGTTTGTTTTGTAAATTGTGGGGGTAGGGGTATCATTTACAAAAGCGACATAATTGGGTTATAAAAATCTAATACGGACTAGGAAAGAAAAAATAAATAGGCCCTCCCCCTGATTTGTTAATTATTTTATCGAAAGAGCAGAGTAAGGTAGATGGATGGTGACCGCTTGGGGTTGGTAGTGGGCAATAACTTGATTTGATCACGCCTAGCTTTTCAAAAAAAGGAACCGAAAGTTGAGATTTCTTCAACAATCCCTACTACAAGAATAGTGCTACGAATTTATCGTTATTTAATTAAAAAATTATATCTAAATAAAGGCATAAACTTAACAAATATTGATTTTGTAAATTACTCTTTGTGAACCAGTTCTTTCCTTGCTGCTGAGAAAATAATGATTAAACCAATTACGTGCTGCAATAATTGTTGGATCACCAACATTGTACGGCGCCAACAGCCAAAAAAAAATTACGAGGATAACTTAAAAGAATTTTTTTTAGAATGTGTCTTTAAGACACATGTTAAGCGCGGAATTCAATACATAATATTATTTGTTTATATATTTGCATAGAATTCAATGTATAAAAAAATAATATACTAATGGACCCTATGTATTGAATTCAGTGCAAATATATAAAGAAATACTAATATTTAATAAATTATATCTTTTATTTTTCGCGCTTAATGTATATTTTTAGGACACACATTAAACGGACCCTAACTCAAATACTTAAGACGACCCAACACACTTTTTGTGGTCACAATATCACTTGCCCTGCTGGATTAAAGTCCACTTGCTCTCTTGACACGCTACTTGAGAAATAAGGCAGGGAGAGAAAATGCCCCATACAACAATCTTTTGACAAAATTAGTTTAAATAATATCATCGATAGTGATTGCCGCTTTTATTATGCATTTAAAAGTGGAAAAATAAAATTTTATGTATAAATATTTTTCTTAAAAAAAAAACAGCAAACCCAATATTTTTTGGTCAAAAATTCAAAAGATGGTGGAAGTCCATTTCCCTTGTACAAATTATACCGGAAATTGATATTTTTACATTATTTTTTGATATTTTTATACGATGAACTCCACATGTATAGTTTATAGCAATAGTTAATTGTCGTTATATATTTATAACGACACTTTTTATAAAAATCACCGTATAAAAATATTAAAAAACAATATAAAAATATCAATTTTTATTATATATATCCACCAAAACCGCACCCAAGTAGAAGGAGGGATGTGATTTCAAAACAGCTTATTTTTTTCACTAGTAACAACTTTTTTACTATAAATATTTCAAATATAATCTTTGTTAGGAAAAAGAAATAAATTTAAGTGTACAAATTTAAATATAAATTTTTATATAAATTATTAAAAAGTACAGTCTGACACAAAAATTCGTATCAAACTTAATTTTTTAATAATATAAATAAAATTTATATTTAAATTTGTATTAATAGATTTATCCGGAAAAAGAGTATAATCGCATTGACTACTTATCATGATAAGTATTTATGGAGCACGTTCAGCATGTGCATGCATGCATACATACATACATATATCATATATGATATGGCTATTGACAAGATTACCCTTTGTGGAGTGGGAAGTCTAGTAATTATGATATTGTGGGGTCACACGCATAAGAAAAATTCTCCTACTTTAAAGTATATTTGGTGGAAGCTAGGGAGTGTGGGTGTGGACCCATCTTTATGTTTTTGAATCATTGTCTACACCTTCTTGTTTTGGTGAGGAATTTAGACTATTTAAATCGACTCTCATTTTTCTTCACATATTTTTCAGACTAATATTACTAACAAGAAAGCTACTACAGTAGTAAGCTACCTTCAATCAATTTCTGCTGACTTGTTCCTTCGATTTTTTCTAATTAAAACCGCTAAAGGAGGGAGGTGTGATCAAATCAAATCAAATCAAATACACAAACCCTTTTGTACTCCTCGGGTCTTTCCTGCTATTAATGGTTTAGGTTTGCTTTTGCCGCTCTCCCTCTCTCTCTAAATTAAGTTGTGTTTGGTAGGTTGTGCCGTTGGTTTTTTTTATTGGGCCCTTCATTCCACCGAATATTTAATGGTGAGATAGATGGGTCTGTCTTCATCTTTTTTCAGTGCTCTTCGTTCGACATTTCTTGCTGTCTCGCATTTGGGGTTCTAGAATTTTCTTTCAACAAGATTTGGGTTGTAGGTTGTTTTTCTACTTGGTTCTTGATTCTGGAGTGTGTTTGGAAAGATTTAGGGTTTAAGTTTTGTTGGGGTTTGTGTTGTTTTGGTGATTGGCTACAGAATTAGGTGCTGATTCGTGAGTTGGGTTTCCAATTTCAGTGGTGCATGGTGTGGTTTTGGGTTTCTGTTGAGCTCCTTAGAGGTAGGTTTTTGTCTATGTGAAATGGTTGTCAGATGAAAATTATATAATTCTTCTATGTTTCTAAGGCAAGAGCTGATACTCTTCTTCTTTGGAAACTCAAATTCAAGATTTTGTCTGAATTATTCAATATTGGATTTTGAATTTAATTTCGGAGTAATTGTAATCACTTTTGACTTTCTAAATTATATTTTTTCTGTGTAGGATCTGATGAATGAGGAGAGGTAGGGAATATATTAAAGGTGGCTAGTGAAGCTGCATTGATTCTGATGAAATTGAAGTTTACAGTCGCTTAGATGTCACGCATGGATAGAGTGATTCAACCGCCCTTGGTAATTTTTTGGATGTTTCATTCTACTTTCTTGGATACATTAGGTTTTTAGTTCAAATTTGCCTCTTGGAACTGCTTCATTCTTCGATATAGTTTTGAGGTTCATGTCTTCAGACGGTACTTATGCATGGATTATGAAATGTTCCAAAAATCTTGTTTATGTACAATTACTATTTGGAATTAATAAAAAAAAAATTTGCTACTCAACCCCCCACCCCCCTCAGCAGTTTCATTAAGACTTCTACTTTCCCCTTTTCTTTATTCTTTGTTGCAAATATTGGAGCATCATTTATTAATGTTTATATTTGAACTCTATAAGCTTCTTGTTTGACCGAGATCAAATTGTGAATGATAAGTTTATTGTGAATTTTGGAATGTGATTCAGCACTATGATGTTAGTGTGAGGGCTTGAAGGTACATGGCAAAGAGAGAATTTTTTTAATTTTCTGATGTTCCATAGCACAAGTTCATTATTTAAATGAACTTATGTAAAAAACCCATGAAGATTGAGAAATGAGCTGAAGTATCAAACTCAAATGTAGATATATAATTTATTTATTTTTTAATTTAAATACCACCTTAGGTGCTAGCCTGCAAGAGACCTTTTGAATAACACAAAATTGAGAACATATAAGAAGAATCTGGACAAAACTTGAGATTAACAGAAATGTCGGGACAATTGCTTTAATTTGGATCAAATGTGATCTCTCTCTCTCTCTCCTCTCCTTAATGTTTTAGATGTATCTCTACTTTGATACATTTTATAGCTCTATCATACTCCATTTGTTCCGAAATTAGATATACATTTTGACTTTTGGAGTCAATTTATGAAATCTTAAAATTCAATATTTATATGATTTAGTTTAAGTTTTAAAAACAACAAATATGATAATTAGTAGTACTTTATAGTTAGTTTACAATTGTTATAGTTGTTTATATTAAAATTAAATAATTTCATTTTAATTTTAAATTTTAAGATTTTGTGAATTTCAAGGCATCATTGATGGTATGGTGTGAATTTACTTAGGGAAGGGAAAGAATGGTTAGAGGTCCCAGTTTTCTGTTGTATCCTATGCGACAAAAAAAATCGTTTCTAGCGCCAAGGTTTAAACATATTCTCCTCTCACTCTTAAGGTTTCACCTTTTCTCCGAATGGTGCTTGATATCTTTTTCATTATTGTTGTTTTAAAATGAGCCTGACATAATAGGCCTCCTGTTCTTCTCTATGTAAAAGATAATGTTTTAGGTATTTATTGGTGCACCACATGTAACTTGAAGGATATTCATAATTGAAATCCTAAATGCAAATATGGTTACTTAATTGGCCAGCCATGCACCCTATTTATGAAACGTTAAGTTTGCCACTTCTCAACACATCCTTCATTGTGATACGATAATAATCCCTTTGCTTTATTTGCCAAGTTATGCCCAACTCCCTCCCTCTCTCTCTCTCTCTCTCTCTCTCTCTCTCTCTCTCTCTCTCTCTCTCTCTCTCTCTCGTATTTTATTATTTAATTTTATTTTTGATGATGATGGGGGGAGTGGGGGGAAAAGGAAAGGAAATGATATTGAATTTGCAATCTGAAAAGAGAACTGCGGGCTAAATGATTGTAGCTAATCACGTCAGAAGTTCAGATTTTAAGCAGTGTAGGCTTTTTTCTTCTTCTTCTTAAATGTCTTCCAAGACTAGCATGTGATGGAGAAATTTCATTTGTACTAAACGTGTGCTTCTTGATTTTGTCTATAAAAAATAAAATGCAGTACATGTAGGTGCGATGTGTGATTCATTGTACCTTGCTGTCACTGGCATAAGATAAACTAAACCGTATTTAACTTAGTCACGTGTTGTGTATTTGCTTGCAGGTTGATACAACAGCATGTCTCTGTAGAGTAAATGCAGGTCTCAAAACTGTTGCTGGTGCAAAGAAATTTGTTCCGGGATCAAAACTCTGCCTTCGGCCTAGCATTAAACCGTCAATTCATCCAACTAGACAGAAGCCAGGACATGGCAATAGAAGTAGGAGCCAATCCCCTCTCTTGCCTGGTCTTCCTGATGACCTTGCCATTGCTTGCTTGATCCGTGTCCCTCGGATTGAGCAGCATAAGCTTCGTTTAGTCTGCAAAAGATGGTACCGACTTTTAGCTGGTAATTTCTTTTACTCCCTCCGAAAGAGCCTGAGAATAGCTGAAGAATGGATATACATCATGAAAAGAGACAAAGATGGAAAAGTAGCATGGCATGCCTTTGACCCGACATACCAGCTTTGGCAGCCACTCCCTCCCGTGCCCAAAGAATATTGTGGAGCCCTTGGGTTTGGATGTGCTGTTCTCGGTGGCTGCCACCTCTATTTGTTTGGTGGCAAGGACCCTGTCAAGGGTTCCATGAGACGAGTCATCTTCTACAGTGCCCGAACTAATAAATGGCACCGTGCTCCAGATATGCTTAGGCGTCGACATTTTTTTGGCTGTTGTGTTATAAACAACTGTTTGTATGTGGCAGGTGGGGAGAGTGAGGGGGTGCACCGGTCTCTGAGGTCTGCTGAAGTATATGATCCTAACAAGAATAGATGGTCATTTATTTCGGATATGAGCACAGCCATGGTGCCCTTCATTGGGATTGTTAATGAGGGCAAGTGGTTCTTGAAGGGACTTGGATCTCACAGACAGGTTCTGAGTGAGGTCTACCAACCTGCAACTGATAGCTGGGACCCTGTTTATGATGGAATGGTTGCTGGATGGAGCAACCCGAGCACTTCCTTAAATGGGCAGCTCTATGCTTTGGAGTGCAAAGATGGCTGCAAACTTAGGGTTTATGATAAAGTAACAGACTCTTGGAGCAAGCATATTGACAGTAAGATGCATTTGGGGAATTCTAAGGCTTTAGAAGCAGCAGCACTTGTCCCGCTCAATGGAAAACTTTGCATTATCCGTAAAAATATGAGTATTTCGATTGTGGGTGTTTCAAAATCTGCTGATGCAAGAGGACCTACTGCTGAACATTTATGGGAAACTGGGAAAGGCCAGTTCAAAACTTTGGTCACAAATCTCTGGTCAAGCCTTGCTGGTAGGAGCCGCCTTAAGAGCTACATTGTTCATTGCCAAGTTCTTCAAGCCTGAGCATTGTATTGTAAATGAGTGTTTTGAAGCTTATCATGGGAGGGTAAGCAGTAAGTAATGGGGACTTCGCAACTCTTATTATTACCTCCTAGAGTTTTTGGCCTGTGTGCACAGAAATAGAAGTGTAGATTTTGTCAAACTAAAGAAAATGCAGATTAGCCTGTTGAGTAAATATAGGTGTACTTTAAGGCTAATGACCCTATGTACCATCATCAGGTGCTAGATAGATTAGGGATATGTTTCTTTTGCTTCCTGCTAGGCTGTAGTGGTTAACAGTATCTATATATATACACAGCTTTTACATGGTCTTTACTTGAGTTTTATTGTCTAATTGACTTTTTGATTCTTACCTTCGTTGCTTATACCTGTTGCCAATTTCATTTTAATTTATTTTTTCCCAAGCTTGGAGTTGCAAATTTGCAATTCATCAAATTTAGAGATGGTGCAAACTTCTATTTTTTCAACGTGAGAGGGTATGTCGGCTTACGATTTGCATACAAATGTTAAGGGAAATTTAGTCGATAATTATCAAGAAAGAGAAGTAACAATTGAATCGAAAGATTTGACAAAACGCACCAGGGACAGAAAAGGTTGCAACCAAAAGACCAAAAATTATTATTGATCAAATACAAGTTTCAGAATTACAACCTACTGTATTGTATTCAGGTGTGCTCAAACACACAATTTCAATTATTTTATCCAGCTTTCATCTATAGGACTACAAACAATTACTCTTGTACAAGAATATTAATCTTGGGGGCTCTTATTACTCCCCTTGCAAACAAACAAACGGGATGTGTAGGTGTAAACCTTTACCCACTTCCAGATCCAGAGAGGTGAGACTGCACCAGTGATCAGGGGCGGATCCAGGATCTTATGTCAGCAGGGGCGGATTTTAACTAATTTTATTGATATATTATTGATAATTTACAAAAAAATTATACAAGTTGCAATATGTGTGTCTCCAAAGAAAAGCTACTCCACTAGCCTGTTGTCCTTTTTTTCCCTTCTAATAATTCACCTTTTACCATCTTTTTGTTAGACAAACAAACAGAATTCTTGTATTTCTGAGATCAAAATTATAATAAACTCGCTTTCCTAGTCCATGCGACCAGCCTCCTTCACTTGATCGTTTACCGTATTTCATTTAATTTCCGGTCCTCTAAATGATTCTTTTCAAAAAATGACTACAAAAAGACTAACTAACTCGATTCTTATAGGATAGATAGAAAAAAAACACATCCAACCAATACTCCATTCCTCTCATCGGTTACACCAAAAGAAAAGCCAATATTCTCTCTCTAGACTCTAATCATGTTTAATACTTGTTTTTAATCATATTGCCGCATCCCATTTTCACTGTTAAAGAACACAAGCTAGATAACAATCTAGCTATCATATCATCCCATTTTGTGCATGTCCCCCAACTTGGAAAGTTTAATCAAAGAGTAAAACCTATAACTCGATGAAATCCGGCATTGCGGCACAGACCAATAGAGTTCAGCACAGTCAAATTTCGGCGAGGGAAACAACCAACCTCATCCAGCCATTCCCGACAACTTGACAACAAACCCCAACCCTTCCCAATGAACCCTTACTACGCCTAGTTAAGATCATAGCACAACAGTCCCCAAAAGCATACCCCCTACTTATGCTTAACAATAGTTTAGAAAGACACAAGAAGGAGATATCAGACGATATGGTGAGCCGAAAAAGAGGAAGGTAGGGGAAGAAAAAGGGCTAGTCCAAACCTATATCATCCCAACTTTAATACTCCACCGTCTCCAAAACAAACAGTCCATTTACAAATTTCATAAATATATTTTCATTCCATGTTTATTTTAATAAATATTCATTATGTTCTAAAAATAAATATACATTTTTTTAATTCTTTCTAAAATTAGAGATATATTTTTATTTTAAAACGAAAAGAGTATGTTAAGTAATAATAATTAAATCATGATAATTCTTCAGAATGAATGTTAATGTACCAGCTCATCTACTTAATAATATACATCCACAGTGAACAATACGTTTAATCGGTCATGTTCTTGACCTGCAGTTGAACATGTAGCTTGGACCACCACTAATCAATTGTTTTGATTTTGATATATGACAGCCCTGTATGAATCTCATGTGATTCAGTAATAAATGTCACGTGATTGAGGTACTATATATAAAAATATTAAATATTTTTTCTGTTTTTAAAATATAATATATTAAATTTTAAATAAATTTAAACATAAATTAATTTAATTTTAAAAAATACGATGATAAAAATTATAAACCTCAAACTAATATTAGTTTATTATTCTAAATAAATTATATTTTGAAACGGAAGAGTATATAAATGCATCCTTGTTTTAGGCATGAAGTATGAGAAAGTTGATCACAGTAGCTTTTAAGCAAAGACCATTTAAAATCCTCCTAAGTGACTCACTCCCATATAAACTGCTAATTAATTTTCATTAAACATCAGCTATTTGATATTGTAATAGTATTTTAGTCATGGAGCCCATTTGATTGATCCTAGTAATATAAATTAAGTTATGAAGCTGCTTCTATCAAACGCCAAATGTAGATATAGTACTTGCAATGATGAGGCTTTTTAGGGTCATTGGTTGGGCCACCGACTGTGACCCAGATAGTATAGGATGGACTAGACTCCCAACCATATTTAACCCAAACCATGTCTGGATTCGTGTAAAATGTATCAATTACGAATTTCAATGGGTTGGATGGACTGGTCACATAGTCACATTGACCAGAGTCCAAAAAGATCTACCCGGCCCCTTATTTTGAATTCCAAAAGTGATAATTTTAACAGGAAAATCTGGTAAAATCCAGCAGGGGCAGCTGCCTATGCTGCCCCTTAACAGATCCGCCCCTGCCAGTGATAAACACTTGTCCTTCCGCCTTTTGTACTCAGCGTATTGCAGGAAGAAATAACCAAGATAATCAAAATCTATTGGGGACACTTTTGCCTGTCAGAAATGAAAACAAATCATTAAAATGAAATGAGACATTTATCTTTCTTATTTGAGCATAGCTTGAAGAATTAAGATACCTGGATCAAGGCCCATAACGCCCAGTACAAGTGTGAAGCTAGCGTGTAACTATTTGTCTCGATATATAGAGCTTCCAGATCTTTGTCAGATACCTGTTTGTTAGACACAACTTAATTTCTAATATGGCATAGCTCTATAAATATGTAGAGGAAGCTAAAGAAAGAATGCTAGCTTTTATTCAATAAGGTGACTGGTGTTGGCGCAAAGGATGGTGCAAGCATCAAGTTAATTTCTACTGCCATGATTCACTTAACAATTAAGTACCAAAATTAAGCAATTAACCACTTACAAGTACATAATTCATATATAATTACTGGAGTAGTTTGTATGTAATTGGAAATCCAAATACCAATAATTTAAAAAAAAATATCATACAAGTAGGAGTAGTTGTCTTCCAAGCAAAATTAATTGTAATTATATATGAATTATGTACTTGTAAGTGGTTAATTGCTTAATTGCTTAATTCATCAATTCAGTACCAAAATTTGTATACCCAAAAAAAATACTCCTTGTGTATGAGGTAAAGCAAAGACAACTTGTGCCCAGGCATTACATGGTAAATTTAAAAATATAAACACACACACACACATACACTGCTTATTGAGATAAATATGCCAAAATGTGGAGAACTTGATAGTTCTGCCACCTTTCAATAACCAAGATTGCCAATATGCACTGACGTGTCAAAATTAAAATACAACAAAAGTGAAACGAAGCACTTAATCCTAACTTACTGCATGGAAGAAAATTCAGTCAACATGGAATGGGAACTTCCAAAAAGTAGGCACGGACTTGGTAAGCAAATGATAGAAAATAGGTGCAGGGCTGCGTACCCTGCAAAGTCCTTAAAATGGCATAGTTTTATGGTGAAATGACAAAAATATACATAATATTAGCCGCTTTAACGACCCGGCACCTCCCATTTTCCGAAACAATATACTGAGTCCAATATATTATTAAGTATGTGACTCTGGACGTCCAACAACAAAATAGGGTTTAGAATGGGGATAAACTTCACCTGATCAAAATATATTTTAAGAAGTTTTATTTCATATTTGCGGCAAAGCCACCTTCTCATTTTCATTAATATGTTCTTATTTTCATTAGGAAATTTTCATTTGAAAATGTGTACTATATCCTCCAGGACCTTGACACTTAATCAGCATTTGATAGATTATCTAAGCCCGAGCAATCTTAGTTATTGGTGGGTCATCATCGAACTTCATCCTTACATTAAAATGAAGAATTCATATTGGTGACCTCTTTAGACACTGTCTTATCGGAAATTCCAAACCCATAAGATAGACAAGACAAACAATCTTTACAACAAATAATGGTTCAGACGAAGTATCTGGGGAGTTCATCACTCCATTTAATTTCCTCTTGTACACTTCAAATATTCATTTTTTAAATTTCTTGTCAGATACAGCAAGTCAGTGCACATACAACCCCAAAGTGAGCCACCAAATACAACAACCCAGTGCAGGGTCACCAGATATAGCATCATTTTAGTTATAAAATTTTGGTTATATATCTCATGAAAACAATATAAATTGTTCATAAGTAAGGTGCAACTCATATATATGCTAAGAAAAATAATAATGGCAGAAGCAAAGTTCAGGTTCAAAATAATTTTTGCAAAAACAAGGATAAGATTGGTGCGCATACACACACACACACACACACACACAGAGACAAAGACAGAGAGAGAGAGATTAACAGAACATAATGGACTGAAGGGACAGTTAAAAGGCTGAGAATGGATACCTTCATCATCGTTGAGCATCAAATTTCCAGAAAGTAAGTCATTGTGAGCGAAGACCACAGGAGCATTAAGACAACCTGAGAATTCCTGTCCCATAATCATCAAACATTTCTTCACAAATAAAACTAAGTCCCTTATTTACAAGAAGAGAGCATAAAATCAACATGAGATATCCAAAAAGGTTTAATGATTAGAAGGAATAAACTTGCATTTAGTCCCAAAAGAAGATTCAAATTTGTGGAATCTTTCATGTGTTAGCTTGAAGAGTAAAGAGTTAAGAAAACATCAAAAGTACCCTAAATGAGATTTAAGAAAAAGTTTTCATTTATTAAGGAAGAAAAAAAAATGAACTTACACTCAAAGAGAGAACAATATAAGAATCACTAAAAATGAAAGAACATAACGCTTAACAACATACAATCAATTCATGAGAGAGAGACCACCTTGAGCTGAAAAAGTTCAGTCTGAACTACTTCAAATTTAATTCCCTTGTACTTTTTTTGCTTCCCACTGTCATCAAATTTAAGATTTGATGCTGCAAGCAGCAAAAGAAAGTAACTCAAAGATGAGGAAGATCCATAGGATGATAGTCTTTTATTCAAAATTATAGTTCTCGGACAGCCAAATCCAGGAGGTAAACTTCAATCTATTAGATAAAAGAATAAGAGTAAAGAGGACCTTGATTGAAAAACTTGAAGATGTCATCCCACAGTTGAGGTTCTTTAGATCCTGGAACTTCCACCTGATGGAAGTTATGAAGTTGCTTCGCAATTTCCACAGCTAGCTTTGGCTTTCTCATGTCTGTTGAGGAAAAAGAGTGACTATAATATCAAAAACAGATTACAGGTCTCCACGTATATTGGTATTCATATGTAATCTCAAAGAAAAGCAATATTATCATTTACTAAGTTATTTTCATCTCACTTAGAATGCAACACCTTCAAGCATGTCTCTGTGATGAAAAATAATGTGTAAACATGGCAAGATATCTTCTAAGACCAAAAGTTATAGATGTGAGCCATGAAATGCATTGTGGTCACGCTTAAATCCCGTCTATAGCCAAAGAAAATATTAAGAGAAGATAAACAGGAGACAGACAGAAGATGAAAAAAATCTCAGGGCAAACGCCACTTAAATTTAGGACGAATGTTTCAAAAAGTATGTGATCAGTCCTAAGGACCCTAAACTCTCATGGTCCAACAAAATTCCTGAATAAAGATACTTCCCCCAACTTCACGGCATAAGTGAATATTTGATTGACTTTATAAGTAGATCACAATGCCTTCAGTCATGGATTTAACTCTTCTTAACAGAAACTCGTTTCTGAGCATGGTAAATACCGGAGTTATGTGTATGCCATCTTATATGGTTACATCATGAAGCAAAAATATAGACATAATTCAGAAATTAAATCAAGTTTGTAATTATCATTTATTACATATTCGTCTTAGACTATTATATTTATAGGAAAATTGTTGTATTATACGCTTTGAGATTATAATATAGAAAAACAGACAAGATGATATAATTGAAGTGTAGAACATGACCTGGGTATTTTTAACCTAAGCAGCATGTCTTTGTTTACCTTTTAGTAAAACACTTCAACAATGAAAACAAATGAACCATTCCTATGGCTCCTGCAATTTAAAACTCAAACCGCACTAATGCTCTGAATGGCCAACAACACTTAGCAAAGTAATGGTTTTTAAACTACATTTAGTCTCACCTACTAAGCATCCAACAATTTGTACTAAATCATATCACCAGAGACGAAACTAACAGGAATTACTGTCTACCTCATGAAAAAAACAATGTTTCATAAAGTCAAGGTTCCTAATTAACATCGAGCATTAACAAGCATATTGGAGGAAGCTCATGTTTTCACGTAAGGAAAGCTTGTGGACCCAAAAGCATTAAATGCCTTAACCTTGTATGTTATTCGTCAATTTGTTATGGGTTCATGTTAAACCTCCTGAACTGGTACTACTAAGTTTCATCGAACAGACTTCCGTAGCCGAACTTCAGAAGCCTGTTATGCAATAAACGTATAGATGTGGAAGCTTGAATTGCAAAGGCATATATAGAAACTTGGAAAATAAATTAGTAAGAGTCTACGAGACTCAATATTGATCAAAACAAACAGTTTAAGATCTCAACAGTAGCAAAAACAAGTGTGATGTAACAACCATGGGAACAGATTTAATTAGTAAATCCTCAAGTTCTTCCAAGATTTTACTTAGTTGAGAGCCAAAATTAAATGTCAAGAAAGACAAAAAAATACTATCACTGATTTTCAGAAGTAGTATACAGTTTGACAGAGTATATCCAATTTCATAGTTTATAGAATTCACCATCAGTCTCGTCACACTTTGATCTCGATAATGCTTACCTAATGGACATAAAGTACGTGCATTTATAAATGATTGCACCATGCCATTTCCAAAAACTCCAAGCAACTTGGCACCAAATCCTGCAGCCGAGAGGTATTGAATGGCCTAAAGAAAGTATGAGTTTCCAATTACAACTAACATTTCAGATTATGCCCAAAAAACACCAAGTAGGAATGACCTTAAAATTGTATATTAACTTTTCCTACAAAGAAACATAGGAAATAAAGATGAAATAATAGAAAGCATTTAACACTACAATATGGCCAAAACCTTTAACCTTCAACTAGCAATGTGGTCACAACATTATGCAAAACAATGAGTCATTATCAGTAAGTATTACAACTTTTCTTAGGTTAAAATGAATTATCCGAAATCAACTACAATCATGAAGGTGGTATAGACTACAACAATAGAATTAACCCAAGTAGATCTAAAGAGATAATAATATCATAACTTTAAAATATAGGAAGAACAGAAAGATTAATAGGTCTTGCTAGGATGCATTATAACAATGTTCCGTTGATTGTAGGGTTTTTTGGGTTGTGTCTATGTTGTGCATACCCAGTTATAAATGGGCAGCATCCCCTTTTGATGACTTTCTTAATAAATACATTTAAAAAAAACTAGAAACCATAACCAAATACCATAACAATACCTGGATTCTGGACCATCTAGTCATATTATACATAATACAGCAAGCATAACAGTTCATTAAAAAAAATACTAAGAAACAAATTTGATTGTTTTGATACAAGATATACCAAAGCAGTGGATGCATATAACTGCATTTCAACAACAAAACCTTAGCAACAAACCTGCAGCTCCCTCTCACGATTTATAACATATTCAGTATTTGGCCCATACAATCTAAGTGTCATATTCATTGTGTTCCCATTTTCTTCTCTAACGGATACCTTCAGTACTGCAAGGATAAAAATTAAAATTTCTTTAAATTAGAGCTGAAAGAATAGTGCTACATAAGAATGCCAAGAAACCAAATAAGGTCTGGATTTCCAATAATGGCAAGTTTTTGCACAAACGCAGTTACTCTAGAAAAGTATAGTTTAACAGCATAGAGATGGTCAGGAATCAATTACTACAAAACAAACAATATACCCACAAAGATTTGTGATGCCACCAGCTACTGTCTCGATAGAAAAGTGTGAATCGTCCAAATTTGACCAGTGTTTGAAAAGATCCTTGTACAGCTCTCTGTTGAAGGTAAATGCATCCCACCAAAATTATTAAATTGAAAAGAGATAATACTGAGCCAATTACTTTAATTTTAGAAAATAATATAACATCAAAACTGAACTTGGATTCTCAATTACCCTCCCAAGGAACCAGAGAAAAGAAAAGGTTAAAGAAAAACAGCCGAGGAGAAAAATGGGAATAATAAAGTAGTCCATGAGGCATGTCATCATTGTATATCAGGACTACAAGGGAAATCGGTAGAAATTCTTTTATAGTAAAATATAATTTTGAACAAGATTGTTTTTTTAAAAAAAGGGGGAAAATGATGATGATGATAGTACGGTCGAGATATCCCCGGCCTCTGAATCAGACGTAAGGTCTCCCCTCATCCAGCTCTCTACGGGGGAATCTCCACTCACTGCTTCCAACATTTAACATTAGTGCAATCTAGGATAATAACTGGAAACTGGCCTAAGACGATTTTAGTTTTCATTTGTTTTGGAATTAGCAATTATAATTCTTTCACTTTAATGCATTTCCCTCAAACTCCTACAGTCTACAGGCAACCAAACAGGCAACAGCGTAATCTAATCTACATGTACTTATTAAAAAACTAAGCTACATAATCCTAATAAGGCAACAGCGTAATAAATCCTTGAGAATTGATATTTAAAGAGTAAAATTAGCTATGGGACTTTATTATTGAATATTATTTTATCTTGTGTATATCATTCTGCATTCTCTTCAAATTAGTAAGTTAAAATCGAAGAAACTCGAGGGCGAGAGAGTAGCCTAATCCCAAGTTACGTATATTCATTCAAACACTATGCCGCAGAATCTCAAATCGGAAGGAATAATAAAATCTCCATGAAAACAAAACAAGAGAATAAAGTTAGAGAGAGAAATGAGAAACGCAGTTATAGAGAGAAAGGATAACGTACACGATGTCATGCTTCATTTGAGGGAGAGGGAGAGAGTGGTCGACGGTAAGGGAAGAAGAATGAATGTGGGAATTACAATTATCACGAGCTTCGTCTGCAACTTCCATGGCTTCCCAGATCTTTTCTGATCCCATTCTCTCTCCTCTCCTCTTCACAGATTCAGATGCTTGCTAATTCGTCGGGGATGATCGCCAGGAGCTTATATTAATTAGACCGGAGACACGATAACGAAATCCTATGTGACCGTTTGAGAATGATTTTTTTTTTTTTAATTAAAATTTTAATAAATTTATAAATTAAAATTTTAATAAATTTAAAAATAAAAATATTTGATATCATTTTTATTTATAAATTGAGAATTATAAATAATAGTTATGAATATATTTGACTAATAATAACTTATAAGTTAAATAAAATATAAAAATTACTAAAATATCTTTTAATAAGAAGAACATTAAAAAAAATAAAAGAGATAATTTATGTCATTTCATAACAGTTGATAGACTTAAAAAAAATAGTTTATAAGTCATTTTTTTTAAACAACAAAAACTTTTTTTTTTAACTTTTTTTTAAACTTATGAGTGAAAAAAATATAATTTTCGAACATATTTTTTTAATTTAACTATTTATAAATTGAATTGATCAATTTATAAGTAAGTCCCGAACACTTTTTATATTAAATATTGTATTTATTTATATTATTAAAAAATTAAATATAACATAAATTTTAATATTATATTTTATTTTTTAATAATATTTAATTATTGTATGTTTACGCTTATACATATTTTTTACTTTATATACCCGGGAAGTTCGGTCTTTAGGTTGATTTGTCGCCTAAGATATTTTGCTGAAATCATTTATTGAATAGCGTTACGAAAAAACAAATTATGTTTTGCTAATTTCTAATATAGGTCAAAAAGTCAACTATGTTAGTTTTGGACACAAAAGAAAATATTTTTTTATAAAAAATATAATTTGATTTTTTAAATAAATGAATATATATTAAATTTTAAAATTAATATAATTTATAAAAAATTACAATAAGATAAATTTTGTAATTAATTATTTTTATTATATACTTACAATTATAATAATTATATTAACTAAAATTAAATCAATTTACATCACTTTAAAATTTAATATGTTCTCAAAAGTTAAATTGAATTTTAATTTTAAAAGAGAGAGAAAGAGAGAGTGAATCGTTAATTTTATATTTAAATTATTGAATTTATAGATAAAAACATTAATTTAAATTGCAACATTAATCATCTACACTAAACAATGTGAAACTTATGTTTTATATTTAAATTACTACTTTAATCATTTATTAATTTTATTGTGTTTAGATATAAAGAATATAATAGAGATTTCAAAAGTTTGTTTATATTATTTTCTTTTCAGTTCAAATTCATTTGTTTTATGACAAAAAGTTTGGCCACAAAAAAAAAAGTAAGCAAGTTTTTTTATACTTTTATCTTTTGTTCGTTAAAAACTCAGTAACAAAATAATAGGCATAAAACATAATTTTTTTGTCATTTTCTTTTTCTTTTATTTCTATTTCAAAGCACAACATCACTACTTAACTCTTATTTATCAACTACAGCAAATTTAGAAAACCATAAATTCTGTAAAATTAATTTGCAATGTTAAAAATCATTCTATTTTCATTCTTGCATGCATTTCATTTATTTTTCATGTTTCCATTCAAACACAACACTAACTATATCTATTGCCATTCTTTTCAAATTTTATTTAAGCATAAAATTGAAGTAGTCAAAAATTCGAGTCGAAAGATAAATTATTAAGATACTCCTCGAATTTTATTTAAAATGATTGCTATTATAAAAATGAATAGTCTTATTGAATATAAGAGTATTATTTTGAAAAATATCCGATTTTTAATAGAATATTTATTATACGTTGAAATGCTATTTGAGAAATAATCTTATTTTTTTTAAGAGTTTTATTTTAAAATGTCTTATATTAAATAGGAAGAGAAAAGTCATAGATACTCTATAAGTAGAGTTTTATGCGAAGTTATTGAAGTGTAGCATAACCAAAAGTCGTGTAGCACAACCAAAAGTCGTGTAGCATCATCCTAAGAGTTGAGAGATATGGTGTGAGTGTATTTTGTGTTAGTGTGATGGATAGAGTTTTTACAATTTTTATATTTTGTACAAAAAATTATATTGTGGAATGGAGAATTTTACAACTTTTAGTTCATGTAAAAAATTATGTTATGGAGATTATTATATCGTGTAACCTCAAGTTTTAGGGTGCCAAACTTTGAAAAATTATTGTAAACTCATTATTATTGATATATTGGAGATTCAGAATTTGACACACGACTTCTCCTTTTAAGGGTTTACACGTTAAATTTTATGTTATTTATCTTTATTTATTTTATATTATTTAGTTTGCGTCATCTTAATTCTTAACAAATGGTATCATGAGCTAGGTTAATTGAATCAAAGGTATAGAGAAATTAGTCGCATTGGTGTGACAAATAAAGATTTTGAATAAGTTGGATTTGATATTAGTTATGATGATGATGAACAAGTGATTTTGCACTTATGGAGGATCAATGCTTTAACCGCTAAATGATGTAGTTATGACAATGATATTGATGATGATCCTATTGAAGAATATGATAATATTGAAGATGATAATGCAGATTATACGGAGGGTGCAGATAATAAGGATAATGTAGATGTTGCGAATAATCCGAATATCATGGATTATATAGATAGTATGGATGTTACAAATGATGTAAATGATGGTGACGACTACGTGACAGTAATAAAGTTGACGTGTTTGGAGGATTTGAGTCGATGAATGAATTGTTGAGATACAACTCAAATCATATTCAGACATGAAGTTGAAGTAGTCGATGATTCGAATTGAGGGTTGGAGGATTTGAGTCGATGAATAAATTGTTGGGATACAACTCGAATCATATTCAAACACGAAGTTGAAGTAGTCGATGATTCGAATTGAGGGAATAATTGTTGAGATACTACTTGAATTCTATTTTAAAAAATATTGTTATTATAAAAAAATAAGTCATAATGAAGATATGAGTATTATTTTGGAAGATATCCTATTTTTAACAGGACATTTATTATATGCTGAAATCTTATTATGAGAATGAATATTATTTTTTATAGGAATTTTATTTTGCAAATGTTATATATTGAATAGGAAGAGAAAAGTTGTAGATACTCTATAAATAGAGTTTTATGCGTAGCTATTGAAGTGTAGCACCATTAAAAGTCCTTTAGCATCTTAAGAGTTGAGAAAAAATGTGAGTGAGTTTTGTGTTTGTGTTAGAGATGAAATTTTTGCAGGTTTTATATTTTGTACAAAAAATTATATTGTGGGAGGTAGGGTTTTATAACTTTTAATTTGTGCAAAAAGTTGTGGTATGGAAATTGCCATATTTTGTAACCTAAAGTTTTAGGACATAAAATTTTAAAAAGTTATTATAAACTCATTATTATTGATATAGTAAAGATGCATAATTTGACTTGTAATTTTTTCTTTTAAAATTTTTCTACGTAAAATCTTATACTGTTTCTCTGTCTTTATTTTATATATTTTGATTTGCACTTAATTTATAACAAGATCCATCATCCTTAAAAGTGTGTGCATTTATTGTTTGTTTCATCACATAATGTTTGAAGTTTTAACTATATTTAAAAATTTAAGCGTACTTAATTTTTTTTCTTTCAAAAGTAACTAATTTTAAATATAATTTATTTATCTGATTATATCACAAACACAATATTTGAGACTCAATATAACTCACAATGAATAATATTCTCTCTGTTTTAAATTATAAGATCAATATTAACTTTTAAAAAGTTAATTTGAGATATTTTTAAACTCAAAATTAAGATAAATTCATTATTTTATGTCAATATAATTACGAATATAATAAATTACTTAAAAAGTACTAATAATTATAAGAGTTATTGTTTTTAAAACTTAAATAAATCTTGTTAATTTTGAATTTAAAATTAATTTTTTCAAAATTAATAATGATCTTATAATTTAAAATGAAAGAAATAGAAAATATTTAGAGATTAAAATGTCACAAACGTTAGTAATTAAATAAATATTTAGTTATTTTTTAAAAATTAATATTTTTATATAAAAAATATTTTTATGTAATATCTTTTACATAAATAATTAATAAGTCTCGTGTTTATATAAAACATTTGTCACATAAATATTTAATAAGATTCACGTTTATCTGAGAGAAATTTATGTAAAAATATTATCCTTTTCAAATAAAAATATTAGTTTTCTTAATTTTCCTTCTGATTAATGCCACAGTAGATATTTTTCAGTAAAGTAAAATAAGGACGCGCCTATGCTGAAGTATGACAGTAGTACATAAGCACCTGTCCATCTTCTCTATAAAACTCCCGCACCATCGGACCACCTTTTTTCTCTCTCCGGAAACAGCGTCACCACTCTCGTCCTCTCCCTCCCCTTCCTCTTTCTTCTACAAATCCAACTTTCTCTCTCCGTCTTTCGAAAGTGTGTGAAATTAGGGTTTCGCAGTCATGGAAAACCCAAGCTCCTCATTTCCCTACACTCCTTACAATGCACCAACCACCATTTTTCTCTCTCCATCCATCTTATACATTTACAAATCTCTATCTCTCTATATATAGACTCATCACTGCTTTAGGGTTTCTACATTGTATTTACTCTTTTGCTTGTTGAAATTTGCTTTAGTTTAGTGATCATTTTCTCTTTTAGGGTTTTAGATTCCTTAAAACTTTTGAGCTTCCGTTTTGTATCAAACAGTTACACCCATGTCTTGGACTGATTCCTACAGTCGTTCACCAACTCGACCGAATCGACCCAGTCGTCCGGGTAGATCCACCTACCAACCTCCACACCTCCGAAACTCCTCCAATCTCAATGAGCCATTCCCTGAAAACCCCAGAACATTTGGTCTGCCAACTGAGTCATCTGGCTACCGAGTCCAACCGAGTCGTGGTGGTGGCCGTAAACGTGGCCGTGGTCGTGGCTGGGGTGGCCGGTCGTGGGCTCAACTAAACCAGATACAAACCCCATATTCAGATCCAAACCAAAACTCAAGCCCAAACCCGTTTGATGTTTTTGAGAAGTTTGATGAACTAGAAGTTATCGAGGACACAGATACTGAAATTGGTATTAATTTTGATGCTTATGAAGACATTCCTGTTGAGGCTAGCGGGTCAGATATCCCTCCACCGGCGATTTCGTTTGCAGAGATTGATTTGGGGAAGGACTTGAATGACAACATTAAGCGGTGTAAGTATGTTAAGCCGACCCCCGTTCAGCGCCATGCTATTCCGGTGGTTTTGGCCGGAAGAGATTTAATGGCTTGTGCTCAAACTGGGTCTGGTAAAACGGCAGCGTTCTGTTTTCCTATTATTAGCGGGATTTTGAGGCAAAATTTGGCAGTGGTGCCGGGTCGTCAAATGAGGGTTGCTTCTCCGGTTGCTCTTATATTATCTCCAACCAGGGAATTATCTTGTCAGGTAAATATATTGTTGTCTCATTTGGTCTGTCTGTTTTGCGTGTGATTTGTTACAATATTTTATATTTTTATTGACTTTTCCCCCCTTTTTTTTCTTGGTAGATATATGAGGAGGCAAAGAAATTTTCTTATCAGACTGGAGTTAAGGTTGTGGTTGCCTATGGAGGGGCACCCATTAGTCAGCAGGTCTGCAGCTTTTTCTTTATAATTTGGTTGTTTCCTGTGGTTTAGTGTTGTGCTGTCTTGTAAGGTGGAGAAGTTATAATAACACTCAGTTTTTTTTTTTTCAATTAACAGTTTATTGAATGACTCAATGTTTTGTTAATGTTTGGTCTTAGTGTTCTGCGTACGTTTTGCTACTATTTTTTTTGTTAATGATCTAAGACAAGTATTCTTAGCGAGGAAGCATCATGATATATTATTTGAAAAATGAGCCATGAAATTCCTGAACTTCTACTGTGGCCTGTGCTAATGTTGTCTGCTTGATTGGTACAGAAGTTCCTTTTATATTTGGTCAATACTATAGACTATGTATAATTGGCAGGGTCATGACTTTTGCGTTATGGGGTTGCAGACATCTTTACTGACTCATTGTGTTATTAGTCACTGCAGATGCCTACAAGAATAACACGTAGTTTAATATGTGATGTGATGTATTGAGCAATAATGTTATGGAAATTGTCCCCTGATGATTTTCACGTAGTTTTAGCCAAGTCTTTATAAGATTTGTCGTCCAAGTTGCTATTGATATCCTGTTTTCCCATGGCCAATAAATCTTTGTTCATAATTATGTTTCATAAAAGAAATATTTTTGTCAATTACTTGAGCAAGTAATTAGATAAAATCAAATATGTCATGCCATGCACTAATATTTTGATATTTTATTTACAAATTGTTATGAATTATGGATCTGTCATTTTATTTGGTATAGTAATACTGATAAGTTCTTTTTTCATTCAACTTCTGCAGTTACGTAATTTGGAAAAGGGTGTTGACATCTTAGTAGCTACTCCAGGCCGTCTAGTGGATATGATAGAGCGAGCAAAAATATCTCTCAAAAGGATCAAATTTTTGGCTTTAGACGAGGCTGATCGAATGTTGGATATGGGTTTTGAGCAACAGATCCGGAAAATAGTTGAGCAAATGGAGATGCCTCCACCAGGTGCAAGGCAAACATTGCTTTTCAGTGCAACATTTCCAACTGAGATCCAAGTTTGTTCACTAATTCCCCTGACATCTTTTCACTTTGAAGCAGTTTGATATACATTATGTCAGTCACCACTGTAATCATCACTGCTTTTTGTATGCTTGCAGAGGCTTGCATCAGATTTTCTTTCAAACTACATATTTTTAGCTGTTGGAAGAGTTGGTTCTAGCACAGGTCTGATTTTTCAAAGAGTTGAGCTTGTCCGAGATATGGACAAAAGAGATCGTTTGATGAGTCTTCTCAGGGACCAAAGGGCAAATGGCACCAATGGCGAGGTACTAAATGAACACTACATAATTTATGAATCCATTGTTTTGCCATAATATCTGTAGTTTATGAACATTCTATTTTTGCAAAACTTGAGAATTATATTTTGCTACTGACTTCTGTATTGTCTTGATGAAGCATGCTCTGACATTAGTTTTTGTGGAGACAAAGAGGGGAGCTGATGCATTGGAACACTGGTTGTGCATGAACCGTTTTCCAGCTACGGCAATACATGGTGACAAAGTGCAAATGGTCAGCCAGTAACCTTGGTTTACTCTTAGTGTTTATTATATGTTATCATAGTTGAAATATTTTTTTCTGCTGATTTATATGGATTAATTATTCAGTTTTCATTTGATTTTCTATTTTGATTCTTTTTATTTGCATTACTTGGAGTTTCCTCGTCTTGGATATTCCCATTCAGGTGCTGTTAAGATTTGAAATTGAGATTCAGGAACTTTATACTCAGATGTTTGTTTAGTATCAAACACATTGCTGAAAAAAATTTATTTAGCAAGTCTATTGCAATTTGCATCATAAACCCGTTTCTCTTTTTGGTCGTTCCCAGCATAATTTGGTTGAATAATATGATTTTTTAAAATTAGTTTTCCTTCTTTTTTTTATGTCATTGTTTTGTCCCCCTTGTAAAGTAATATTTTTTTTGTTAATTAAGGAGAGAGAACGTGCATTGAGATCTTTCAAAACTGGAGCAACTCCTATTCTGGTAGCAACAGATGTTGCTGCACGAGGACTGGATGTTCCCAATGTTACCCATGTCATCAACTTTGATTTACCAAAGGACATAGATGACTATGTTCATCGGATAGGCAGAACTGGTCGAGCTGGCAAGTCTGGACTGGCAACAGCATTTTTCAGTGACAAGAACTCACCATTGGCAAAGGCACTTGTTGAGCTAATGCAGGAATCAAAACAGCAAGTTCCTTCTTGGCTGACTCAATATGCAGAGACATCATCAACTCGTGCCAACCGTTATGGAGGCAGCAAGTTTGGCAGCCATGACTTCAGAAGTGCTTCAAGTATGAGCAGTGGCAATAATAATTATTCAAGCTCCTATGCTGGCCAAGTTGCTTTCAATGAACCTTACGTAGATGGTTCTGGTGCTTCTACTTATTCTGATTGTGTGGGCACTGGTTTTTCTGCGGCTAGTGTCGATTCTTATGCTGATATTGCACATGTTTATGGGTTTGATTACGGATCTGTTGTTGCTACTGGTTGGGATTAATCCATACGTAGTTCCCCTTTACATTACTACTGGTACTACTACTACTTGAATAGCTGTAAGTAAGATATGCAGCATTGGTATAGAATAGTTGAACCTTCATGTGGCTGAATGATTTTTTGAAAAAGAATAGTTATAGCTATGGGCTGCTTGAGTTTGTTCCAACTCTGGTTAGGTTTGGATATCTAGTTTTTACCCTCGGTGTTTATTATGCGTTGGATCAGGTCGTTCCTTCAAGTTGAATTTTGTACACGGATGTTTAGCTTTTAGGGCTGTGGAATTTATTAAAACACTGCGACTTCTGTTATTCCCTTGGGTAGTGCTCGTGGGTGCTTGAAAATAAATAGAGTCGAAGCTTCTCTATTTATTCATTGCGCTCCATCTCACATATTTGATTTTAATTTTAATTGCAAAAATAATCTGCCTATTTTAGATATTTTGTCATCGTGTCAATTTATTGTTAGTTTGAACTAAAAAATAATGTGGATTTGAAATGAAGTCGATAATTCTTTTTAACTATAAAAACTAGTTCTTCAAACGATTATTATAATTTCTTGCCGAATGGATAACAGTTGGTTAACACCATTGTAATGTTGTGATCTTTCATAGCAATGGAGGAGAGATAACGACGCCTCATTTATATTCTCATCGTTTTAAATAAAAAAATCATTATGAACATTTGAAAGTTTATAATAAATATTATAATTAGTAGTAATATTTTTTAGATAAATTAAATAATTTCTTTTAAATTAATTTTAAAAAATTAATAATAATGTTATATGAATAAATATAAGTGTACGATATTTAAAAGTTATATTTATTTTAACTATTAAAAAATTAGATATTATATTAAAATTTATGTTATATTTTATTGTATTAAAATTTGTGTCATATTTTATTTTTTAATGGTTGAAAAAATAAATATAGTTTTGTGTTTTTACACTTATCGATCTTATATTTTAAAATATTAAATTTTCACTTTTTAAAAATTTTCAAACATATCCTAAATAGAAAAGGTTCGTTTAATGTGTGTTTAAAGGACAGATATTAAGCGCGGAAAATAAAAGATGTGACCTACTAAAAATTATTTTTTTATATAGTTATACTAAATTTAATACATAAAATCTATTAGTATATTATTTTTTTATATATTAAATTCAGTGTGCTTATATAAATAAATAATATTATACATTATTTTTCATGCTAAGTGTGCGCCCATAACAGGCTCTTCACTTCAGCATAATTTCAATATAGCTAGGGTTCGGGTTTTTAGCTTCGTAGCAATAATCAGCAATGGAAGGGATAACAGAGGGACTTGACGACATCACCGTCGATGGTGATGCTCCCAAGAAAAATAGCATTCAGGTCTCACAAACTAAGAAACCCTTGTTTTTCTACTTTAAACTCGCCAAGGTATTCTCTCTCCCTAACTATATGTATATTCCGGATTTCGAGTTAAATTTTGTTTCTAATGGGCCTGAATGAGTCAAATTGGTGTTGCAATTTGCAGAGGTATATGCAGCAGCACAACGAGGTGGAACTTTCTGCTCTTGGCATGGGTGTTCTTTCTTCTACCCTTTTATTTGTGGCAGTTATTGCTTATTTTATTTAATTAACTTTCTCTGTTGTTTGTTGTTGTTTGCATGGTGTATATACACACCTACACTGTACCGAGTGATTCCATTGTTAAGTTCAGGATTAATTACCTTGTGTTTTTTTCATTGTACTTTTAATTTTTAAATGCCCGGTGTTGCATGTGTTATATAGTGCATAGTTTAGTTTTATTTCTATCTATTGTATTGCTGGAGAACTTTCATAGTAGACATAGTAGACATGTATATGTAACTATTTGGGTTGAGCAAAAGACTATTGTTTGGCATGTTTATGGAAGTTTGAATGTATATTCTTTGTTGAAAAACGTAACGTGGATCGCTCAAATTAGAAACATATATCTATGTTATTTTGATTATCATTGATTTAAAAGTTGAAATGTTTTTTGATTGTTGATTAGTTTTTGAGAGGTCAATCTAGTTTTTTTCTACTCTGGTTGCTGTTTTCATATTATGCTTTCTTTTGAGTTACTTTGAAGTTCTGAAACTTGTCCTTGCTTGTGTACTCATGTTTTGTGTCCTTTGTTCTCGTCTCTTTCTTATGAGTTATGGATATTTAGATGGTAAAATATTTGAATGATACAATGTTATGTTTTGGAGATTACAATTAATGCTCAAACAACTTATTCTTTACTTCCACCAATATTCGATATCCCATTCAAATTCGCAATCACTGAGTTTGTTATCATTTTTTACAAAATGTATGTGGCTTTATTCCATTTAATTAGATACATTGTAATTATTTCCAGTGATGTGATGGAACTGTAACTCTTCATATGATTTCTTTGAAATTGGGGCATGATGTAGATTGAGTTACGGGTGGCACAGGCTTTTCCTGCTTTTTTTGTTTTGGTAGCTCCATGATGTACATGGGTGGCAGGTCCCCTTGGACACTTGGTGCCTCTTTGAATATATACTTAGCTTTACTTGGGAAATAAAATTGAGGTTGAAGTGTTACAACTCTTTGGGGCGTTTGCCTTTTGCTAATGAGTTCCTTCTATTATATATGCAGCTATTGCTACAGTTGTCACAATTGCAGAATTTCTTAAAAACAATGGATTTGCTGTTGAGAAAAGTAAGTCTTTCTTATGTTTAGTTATCTTACATGCTATTTCCTTATTCAATACTCTTAATGGCAGTAGGTTCCCTTGATCTAATTATACATTGTGCAGGGATCTTGACAAATACTGTTGAGATTAAGGATGAATCAAGGGGGTGTTTTGTTCAAAAAGCCAAGGTCCGTGCTATAGTGTGAAGCATCTATGGTTTCTGTCTTGTAGTTATGTTTGCAGGGTGTGTATTCCTCCTCCCTCCCAAATATACAAGAAAGCCATCTAGGATCGTTTTAAGTTGTGGTGGTTATTTAATTGTCTCTTGTTACTCAGATTGAAATTTTGCTGCGGAAGACTGGGAATTTTGATGAATTGATGGCAGCTGCTGAAGAGGAGAGGGAAATCGCAGGAGGGGATGGTGAAGATCAGATCTGAAAGGGATATTTTCTAGCATCGTCTGTTTTATGGGTAGTTTGTCAGACTCTTTATTTGGTTGTTAGATGTCTGGGACTATGCTTCTAGTGAGTATTTTTAGCGGAGAGAAAAGGTTGTTAGTACTCAGTAGAATAGGAAAAAACTCTAATCTGCTAGTCAAATTTGATTTTGTTATATGAATCATTCAGTCTCTTCTAAAACTTTGTTACATCCTTTGTTATTTTTTGTTTGTTTGAATTGTTTCAGTTATTTTTGTAGACTCAAGTTCTAATAGAATACTTTCATGCCATAAGCTGCATTAAGTTTTACAAATTGAACGTCGACTCCCCCCCCCCCCCCCCCCCCCCAAAAAAAATAAAAAATAAAAAAATGAACTATGGACAAAAGCTATTTTTCTTAAGAAGGCCACATACAATTGATCCTGTAATATGCATTTTTATTTTGGGTGTGGTAATGTAAAGTTTAAAGGATGATTGAGCAACAAGGGTTATGAGCAAGTGTTTTTGGTTTTCAGACATGACAATGCTGTATCTAGTAATCAAGAAAGTGCAACAGTGTGCTCTCAAGCTTAGCAATATTAGGCCTCGAATGGGATCAGGCAGATTCACTCTTTGGTTGGGTCTGTGGTCTGCACTGGCCATCGGCAGAATGGTGTTAGCTTGCCTTCATCAAGTCCCGAAGACCTGATGTAATGAATTATGATACATGCAAATTTTAGAGCCTTGTCAAGCAGAACTGACAAGATATGTATCCAAATATAGAATTATGATTATTTATGCACGATACAAATATACTGAAAGACATCACTGAAAAATATTAATATTTCTTTTGTTTTTAAATAAAGTGTCTTTAGTTTAATAGTAAATGTATGAGTAAGAATTATGTTGTACTTTTTTTTCAAAACTTACACTATTACAATTTAGTTATACAAGTTCATCTTAATCTTAAAGATTCAAGGGAATAGGTTGTACAATTTTTTTTGCACTTTAAAAATAACACGGGCGATGTATGTATGTAATTTTGTTAAGTTATCAAATACTCTATTTGTTCTATATTATTTGATCATCGTTGATTTTTTAAAAATAATTTAAGAGATTTTCAAACTCAATATCAACATAAATTCTTTTAATTTTAATCAATATAATGATGAATATTATAAATTAAAAATATTTTAAATTAACTTTTAAAAATTAATAATAATCATATAATTTGAAACGGAAAGGAAAGAATATATGAGACGAAATTTTGAGATTAGATCCCATGGGGATGGTATATATATCATTTAATTTAGCCTTTGTTTTCTCCGCGCAGAGTCGTTTGATTTAGGACAAAACAAAAGGTTACCCTACTCTGCTGGGGTAAAAGTAAAACCAAACCAGTCCTTAATTTCATCTGCAGAATCCATGAGATTGACAGACGGTGTCCCAAACCAAGGTCTCAGGCTCCTGGTTTACAAATAGCACCCAAACATGTTGTTTGGTTTCCAGTTTTCGGCTCCTGGTTTCTTAATTTGCTTGAAGGGGATTGGAGTGGGTAGTCTCAGTCAGTCAGTCAGTCAGTCAGTCATCCTTGGGTTAGTGGGCTTTCCACTTTTTGTTGGACTTCTTCTCGATCTTTAGTTTACTTTCACTTGTTTTATAATTCGCCACTTTAAATTTTATTTCATCTATCCTTCCTTTATTGAAGGACGGGGTAGCTGAGCAAATGACGATAATAAAAGGATCACCTTTTTCTTTTTGTAGTTGGTATTTACGAGTGAAGAAAGAAAGAAGGGAAAAAGGAAAATAATTATGTATATGAGGGAACACACAGGTTATACAAGTTTGAGAGAAATTAACAAAAAAATAAAAAAAAAATTGAATTCTTGTAAACTTTTTTTTATTACAGTAGTAGTAGTAGTATTATTTTCTTTATCATTGGAGAAAGTAATAATGCTGATCACATGAGTTGACTTCTTTCGTAAGAAAAAACATGGGGGCAATAATGACTTGCCTTCCTCGTCTAACCTCTTTACACGTGTCTGCAAAGTCATAATCAAGTAGAAGTTCCATTTTTTTTGGGATTTCCAGCTAACTATGATTATTAGTATATTTTAGTTTCGTTTTGCTGATGGTCAGCTTGTTAGCTCACTGCTCACAGGAATTTACATCATATCCAAGTGTTTTTATTTACTATTTAGCAACCTCACACAGAGGGAAATTGTTTAAACAGACTTTCGTGCATAGGATATGACTTGATGTGATTCCATCATTGTAACAAACCCCCGTCATTATGTAAATTTCAACCCATTATATTATAGATATGTGCGTGTGTGTGTATTATATATATAGTTGTATCCATAGGAAATTCTATGCGTTTTTAAAAAGGAACCGCATTCATTCCAGAATCCAGATGAGATTGTGCATTTGTGGCTAAAACATCTTGGCACTGATTCTTTAGTCTTTGTACACACAGATGCATAACATGTAAGCATTTGCCGATAACATCTTAATCAATCTATCAAAAACAGGATTCTTGTTAATCTGGTTTTACATTGTAGTAAAAAAGGGGGAAAAAAACTGACACAGGGTAATATAAAAAATAAAAATCAACACGTAGAAGAACAGTGGAAACCAGATATTTCTTTGGTGTCAAACTATGGTAGTACTAATAAATACTACATGATTCTTGCTTTCCTGGTAATCTAATCATATATATATATATATTACAGCAGTTAAAAGTAGTCAAAATGATGTGGGATCTGATATGGAGCCTCTCTCTCTTTCTTACTCAACTTTGGTACCCCCCCCCAAAACAGCAGCAGCTCTACTCCTAATCTTGTGAACAATCACTAGGAATAGGAACCTCTGGTGGCCTAACAGCCCTAATCAAGGCCCAATGCTCACCCTTAAAGAACTCATGCCTCTTAATCTCCACTGACCCATTTAAACTCCCAATTCTTTTCTTTGGATTCTTCACTAATAATTTCCCAATTAGATCTTGAACTTTCACCATTTCTTCATACTCTTTACTACTACTAAATCCCATTCTTGGAAACCCCAAGGGCTGCCTTAAAATGAGTATATACAAAATTGTTCACCTTTAAGGTAAAACTTCAATTAGTATAAATAGTATCAGTCACATTAGACATATACCAAAAAATATGGAACAATCATCAACAAATCGTAATAAAAATAGAATTAAGGTACGGCTTAACTCATTTATTATGCTGCATACAATATTTTACTTTTTTATATATTTTTCCAGAATACTCATAAACTAAACACATTATTTTCTTCCATAACAAAGGTCAGTGAACTAAAAAAAAAGGTGGGCTCTAAAAGAATATTCATAATGCATGGTAGGTTTGGTATTAGCAGTCTCATTTTATATATTTCTATTGAGTAACATTTTTTAATAAAAATGGCAAAAGAATCTTTTTAGTCCTTGTACTCTTTTTAGTTTCATTTTAATCCGTATACAATCTTTATTTCACAATAGTTCGTACAATTTTGTATGTGAGCAATTTTTTCCTTTTGTAAGTGCAAGCGATACCTCAAGAGCGTGCTTGAAGCGTTTGAAATGTCTCAACTCCTCGATGATATTTTTAAGCTCTGTTTTTTGTGAAATTTAACCTTCTTCTATCCATTGATTGAGAACGGGGACGATCAAAATCCTCCAGTCTCCGAAGGGTGTATCCACATTTGCAGTTGTGATTGAGTGATTGAAAATCAACTCTTGGACTATATTTATTTATAAAAAACATACTTAAAATTTAACTATTTACGTTAATTTAATATTATTTTATATTATTTAATCATTTGATGAAAACTTATTAATTCTTTAATATTAGATTATTTGTCCATCAAGCCATTTAATAATTTAAAATAAAAGAGACTATTAATCCCAAAATTCTCATAGGATTATATAAACCCACATAAATAGCCTTAAAAATGATTAAAAAAAATAATCCATAAGATTATTTAATCCCCATCATGTCGATCATACATTATATCCATAATTTCTATCTCTCTTTATTATTTGGTTGAAATGCAAGGGATTTTGTGATCCGAAGCCCTGCAGAAAATGTAGGATAAGAGAGTAGCAAATAAATTGAAAAACTCAAACCTCCATAACTTGCTGGGCATACATTCCTCCCACCCTAGCTACCCCAAGAATCTCCGCTAGCTACCAACTAACCTTTCTTCATTCAAATCTTTTCACTCAATATATATATATATATATAGGCTAATTAATTATTACTCATCTCAACCAATATTTATTAAATTAATCTTAAACTAATTTGTGTATATAATTATATTCTTTTGTTACTTATTTTGTAAGAATATATACATATATGCACGAAATACAATCCTGATTATTCTTAAATTAATGTTGAGCTCTCGTTTTCTCTTAAACTAAGACGACTATCCAATTTTCGTATTCATTTATTTTATAGCAACTAAGTTTAATTAAGCAGTCGGTGTAAAAGGTAGCATGTACTTCCCTTGTAGCATACAAGGAGGTTATTGTCTTTTCGTGCACTTAATTAAATTAAGTAATGATGGAGATTAATTACCATCAGAATACCTATTCCACAATCCAAATCAATATCTTATATATCAATACGTTGTATATAAAAGTAGAAAATGAGATAAATTAATTTGATCATCTGAATTAACTTATTAATTAATTAGACTGATTTAATTCGAATGTTCATTATTATATTTAATATTTGTATAAATGAATTTGGAATGGGAAATAGGTTCAAAAATATTACATAATAATTCAACACATTCATCTGTACAAATGAATTTGGGATGGGAAATAAGTTCATCCACCTCTTTAATAATTTAAAAACTATAAATATATTATACATTTATCTGTACAAATGAATTTGGTACGAACATCAACCTTTGATATTTTAAAAAATATAAATATTTTATACATTCATTTGTATAAATGAATGTATCCATGCAATTAAAAGGTTTTATCTAACTATGAGTACATACAAAATTATTCACCTTTTAACGTAAAACTTCAATTAGTATAAATAGGATCAGTCACATTAGACATATACCAAAAAATATGGAACAATCATCAACAAATCGTAATAAAAATAGAATTAAGGTACGGCTTAACTCATTTATTATGCTGCATACAATATTTTACTTTTTTATATATTTTTCCAGCATACTCATAAACTAAACACATTATTTTCTTCCATAACAAAGGTCACTGAACTAAAAAAAAGGTGGGTTCTAAAAGAAAATTCATAATTCATGGTAGGTTTGGTATTAGCAGTCTCATTTTATATATTTCTATTAAGAGTAACATTTTTGTTGTGTTAATGACTCTCATGAAATTTATTGATAATTTCATTTGAAATGATCAATTATTATATTTTTTTATGGAGCCGAAGGGTGTGTTGAGGGTAAATCATAAATTAGAATAACGAAAAACGAAAATACATGCTTATAATAAAAATGGCAAAAGAATCTTTTTATTCCTTGTACTCTTTCTTTTAGTTTCATTTTAATCCGTATACAATCTTTATTTCACAATAGTTCGTACAATTTTGTATGTGAGCAATTTTTTCCTTTTGTAAGTGCAAGCGATAATGACATGACATTAAAAAGAAAAACTAAATGCCAACATTAAATTTTGAGCTATTTACATTATACTATAATCTTATATATTTGCATAATATTTCTATCCCCTAATGTAAATTTTATTAAAATGAAATAGTTTAATAAAACTAAGACAACTTATATACCCTCTAATTATTTCCGCAAGCACTTGATTACTTATGGGGAGAATGGCAAGAATAAACAAACAAACAAATTAATAACAATAACAAAGATGAGATCCCACATCTGAAAAAGAATTAGTATTTGAGTGAGGTTCATAAATGATACCTCAAGAGCGTGCTTGAAGCGTTTGAAATGTCTCAACTCCTCGATGATATTTTTAAGCTCTGTTTTTTGTGAAATTTAACCTTCTTCTATCCATTGATTGAGAACGGGGACGATCAAAATCCTCCAGTCTCCGAAGGGTGTATCCACATTTGCAGTTGTGATTGAACTATATTTATTTATAAAAAACATACTTAAAATTTAACTATTTACGTTAATTTAATATTATTTTATATTATTTAATCATTTGATGAAAACTTATTAATTCTTTAATATTAGATTATTTGTCCATCAAGCCATTTAATAATTTAAAATAAAAGAGACTATTAATCCCAAAATTCTCATAGGATTATATAAACCCACATAAATAGCCTTAAAAATGATTAAAAAAAATAATCCATAAGATTATTTAATCCCCATCATGATATAAAATAATTCAAAATAGTATTAAATTTAATACAAATAATCTAATCCTAAGTATATTTTTTATAAACAAACATAACCCAATTAATGTGCTTGCAAGAACATGATTTCAATTTCAGTGCACGCCACGCTCGGAAAAGTTTCATCAGACGAGGGAGTATTAGTGATGGGTAGGGTTTATGCGAAAGGATAGACAAAAGAGTAAAAACTGTGTTGTGAATTTTAAAAAGGTAAAAGAGAATTTTATAATTGTATTATTTTCAAAATAAAGTAAAGAAAGTTTAATAAACGCACACTTTTTCAGTTTCCAACAATAATTTGTACTCCAACAATAATTGTTGCTAAAAGAACATACCTCGGCATGGAGAGTAGAACCTATTAATCTGTCAGCAATCCATGCAAATAGAGATGATCAGTCATTAAATACGCTTCTAAGCCTATATGCAAACACGAAGACCGGCTTAGCATGAGATGACCAGTAGGACATTTCAAGTTAGCTCAAATATGTGGATAGAGGAGTGAAACTAAAAAACAGATACATAATATCCCAAATATTTAACAATTACTCGCAAAAAGCAAATGGTTACAACCACATAAACATGCAAAGTATGAATATTTTTTGATAAACCAGAATGTCACCGCTTGAATAATTTGGCGATATTCAACGGAAGCATCCTCCAAGAACATCCTGCAGTTACCCCTAAAGATTAGAAGAGTATAGATAATAGGATTAAGAAGAAATTAAAGAGCTTGTCCCGCTCAACTGTTGCTTCTCTAGCACTTCATGCAGACCAGCGGGATGCGCATGAACCGCCATGAAAACACTTGAGCGACATCAATCCTCAAGCACGTAGGCAGCAGTTTCAAACAACAGAATTCAAAAATCCAACCAAAATGCAATCCAAACAACTTCCGGTCTACAAATACAATCCACAAAACAACTTCCGCAATCCAAAAATACAATCCAAATTTAAAATAAAGAAAATACATAAAACAGGAAATCGAATTCCAAGGTGCCCCTAATCTGAGATCTTCTACACTGGTACAGCAGCTGCAGGATCACTCCATATGAGAGCTATTTCTTCCTGGTTCAATTAAAACAGAGAGATTTTTTTTAGCAGAAATGAAACTAAAACTTCAAACACTTAATTAAGAGTTACAAATATACGATGAAAAAGTCGATATATATGTAAATACAATTCGATCATCACATCATAAAAACATATATTCATACCAGTGGATTTTCCAAGTGACCCTCACTTGTACTTTGTCTCCCAGTAATTCCTCCGTCGTACCACTGAGTTCTACGGGTACAGGAAAGATTAGCTCTCCACGAGGAATGTCAGTGTCCATACTTCTCAGATCTACACGAACTATGAGGTTGAACTTCACCGGCACGGCTAGTACGGATCTGGACAATTGAATAGGGTCCTCAGGTACTAATGGTAGCCTTTCAGTGAAGTTCTTACTGAAGAGAATACATTTATAACGGGGATCTTCAAACATGCTATTTCTAGCCTCAATAAGTCCATAAACACCAATTTTTTCTGAACTTTCATTTATCAGCCTAACCTCTACATTGGCTTGAATGGCGTTACGAAAGAGGGCGAAAAATAGGGTTGCAGTCAATTTTCCACTAGTAAACTTATGAGACAAGGGTGTGTTAAGGAAACGTTCTTTTTTTGGGTCAACAGCGTGCCAATAGAACCCCCTGTACTTGGATTCATCGTATCTGCCCTTCTTGTAGAAGCAGTCACAGTTGGTGAGGCGTCTGGAGTAGCTGCCCTTGTTGTACCTGGTGCTGCGGCAGATGTTTGTCTTGTGATTCAGATCCGCAAAGATGAGGACACAATCATCGGTCGGCAGAACGGCGCCAGTCAGCAGCAGATCGCCCCCCCTTGTAACATATTGTTCTTCTTCAGCCTTGTAGATATCTCTCATTTCAACTGCAATATTTTTCAACTGCAATATCGATGAAGATTTTACCAGATATGTGGCCTTCCCTGTTGACTATTACCCGAAACACCTCCATCATACGATCTCCAGAACTGTTAAAAATCTTTCTAAGGGTCTCTTCGGAGGGAAGCTTAAAGGGAATGGGGTATGGCTCGGAGACCACCTCCTTCTCCTCGATGACCTCCTCCTCGGAGATACGAAAGCGCTTCCCGACGGATAAATCCCTCTTTTTCGGCTGAAAGAGGATGTCCATCTCCAGATCTGATATATTTAACCTGACAATTCAAACAACAAAAACAAAAATAAAATAATAAATAACTGATTCGTTTTTATGCGTGAGAGAGAAGATCCATCCATACATCCTCCTTGAGATACAGATAGTCCAGCCCAGTATTATAAAAATGGATTGGAAATTAGGGCTTAGGCGGATATAAAAAGTACTCAAATCGGCATCGCAGTTGTCAGAAGAAAAAAGACGGAAAGAAGGAAGAAGGAGGAGAAGATCGGAGAAGAAGAATGGGAGATAAATTTACATAGGCTGATCGTCGATCTCTTTATTGGCTGCCATCGAAAAGTCACGGTATGATGAAGATTGAGGAGGAGGAGGAAGAAGCGCAATCCTTTATGACCTTTTATCTTTTAGTTCGATTTATAATCTGGTTCGGACCAAAACCTAACTAACATTCCTTTTCCGTTTCCGTTTGTTAATTAATTTATTAGTTGTGATCAAATAATTGAGTATTTGCTATACCTATAAAAAAAATTCTTATAAAAATAATATGTCAATGAACCATGGCTCGTGTGTGTTTTTAGCAATTAGATAATTGTTATATGTTGATAGCCGGAGTTAAATCACTTTTTTTATTGTATTTAATTTTAATTTATAAATATATTATTAAATTAATTTTTTTTATAATCGTATTAATAAAATAAAATTTTTACAAAAAATAAAGTTTTGATCAAAAACTGTTAACCATTTAATAGAAAAAATATATAACAATATTAAATACATTTTTAATTATTGAACGAGAGATTAATTTATAGTTATATCACTGAAATAGAAAATAACAACAATAATAATAATAATAATATCCTCTCTCTTACACACAAAAAAAAGGATTAGTTTTGTTTTTTTAAAATTAATTTGAAGTATTTTAAAAATAAATTTTGATTTATAATAGTAATAATAATAGTAGTAGTAGTATGGGGTTTGTAACATCTCATTTATTTGGAATATATTATATGTCTTTTGACAATTATAGCACGACTTTCAAAACGAATATGAATCTTTAAATAGGGATGGCCAATAAAAATCACATTCTAACATTTTTCTAGCTGTCCTCTTATATCCAAAGTGATCTCCACTAGCATAAGAGTGACAAAAACTGAGAATAGATATAATCTCGCTTTCAAGAATGCACCTTTTTATCACTTGGTCTGCACAATGCTTCCACAAGTAGGGCTCATCCCACATATAGTATTTAGTATCACTTTTGATTCTATCTCTTTGAGCTTTAGACAAACTAGTAGGCAAAATGTTTGTAACCAAATAATTCACAATATTTGCCTACCAAGGTAATGTCGCACGTGCGTAGAATAATTGCTCGTTAAGAAATGTTTCTTGCAAATGAAGTTCATCATTTACATTAACCAAACGACTTAAGTGATATACAACATTATTTTTTGTTCATCTTTTGTCTTTGATCTCCAAATTGAATTCACTTAAGAGAAATATCTATCTTATTAGTCTTGGTTTCGCTTATTTCTTTGTCATCAAATACCAAAGAGCTACATGATAGGAATAAATAATGACTTTAGTACAAATCAAATAATATCAAAACTTTTTAAAAGTAAAAACTGTGACGACCCCAAATCCGGGTCCCATAACCTCGAGTTTGGTTCTCACTATTCAACACATTACTAACAATTAAATACATACATTGCATTTAAATATCTCGGAATAATACATATTGGTTCCCTTCAAAATGTTACAATACCAGGGTCTATCAACCTTAACATCAAACAGTTCCTATCATAAGGAATTACAAAAGGTATTTCAATAGTAAATACACATTTAAGCTTCTAATTAGCATGCATAAACTAACTTAAGCTCTGGCCTTTCCTTTTCCTTTATCCTTCTTTGAGCAATCAGGATTATCTGAAAAATGGTTCATGATATAGCAAGAATGAGCAACTAGTTTGCTCAACAAGTTTAGAACAATCATATAGATTTAATATATCATGAATGAATGAGAAATATCATCAATGATTCAACAATAGATATAACAATTGTGAATGAAACAGGATTCAAATTTTAATAACAGAATATTTAAATCTTAAAATGCTGAGTGGTCACTAAGGACCCTGAACTAACTAGGGTATAATAGAGTTTCCTCTGACCCTTTGAGTTGTTTGGTTTTCAAGGGGATCAGCCTATTCAACCCGCTGTATATGCATTACATTTAGTCACTGGCGCCCAAAGTCGGTTTCTCGACACAAAATCCCCTAATTTAGGGTTGTTCAATTCTCAGACTTAATATAAGAAATCCGCACCCAACAATGGTTTGGATAAGCTTTTAAAAGTATTCAAGTTATTGAATTTAGAAACGTAATGTCTAGTTGAATTATTAGCTTAAGACATTTTTAATACAGTTTATGAATCAAGAACTAATAAGCTTCAAATGCACTAAGTGCGATTGTATAAACAATATGGATGTGGAATAATTTTAAATAATTAAACCACTTCAAGCTTTAACAATAAATACAAGTATGGAAACTTGTTCAACGATAATAATTGAGTAGGGTTAGAGAACTTGTCTGTTTGCTCAGCTACAATAATTGTCTAGCTTTAACTAACTTGCTTTGAAAGACCTAACATTAATAAAGTCGGTCTAATAATTAGTACGACATATTTGCATAACTATACGCTTAATAACGAACTTATTTACCACATAAGTACCAACACATAAATTACATTAGTCAAAACAATATTATTAACCTTATAGATCCTCAATCATATTAGGTTAATAATTTAATAAGTTAGAAAATATTTTTCTTAAGTGTTGGACACTTATTAAACCCTTAAACAACTTATTATAATTGTTTAATTAAATTCAATTTATTTTATTAACTCAATCTCTTTTTAATTACTATTTAATATTGATTAAATACAAATTAATTAATTAACTCTAGTTATTATTTAAAATAAATAATAACTAATTGTACTTACTTATTATTAAATAATAAATAATTATTAACCTTCTTTAATTTAATGTTAATCAACCAATAATTAACCAAGTAATTAACCTTACTTATTATTTAATTAAGGAAATTAAATAATAGTTTACTAATCTTAATCTTCTTTAATTATTATTTAATGTCAATTAAATAATAATTAATTATTTAATTAATTTTAATTATTATTTAAGGTTAAATAATAATCAAATCATTCTTATTTATTATTTTAATTAAATAATAAATTATTACTCTAATAACTTAATTTTCATTAATCGTTATTTAATGTTAATTAAATAATAATTAATTACCTAATTATCCTTATTTATTATTTAATACTATTTAAATAATAAATAATTAATTTATAAATTTTATCTCTCTTTAAATATTATTTAATAGGCATTAAATAATAATTGCTAATTTATCATCTTTATTTATTATTAACATTTAAAATAATAAATAATAAATTTATTTAACTTAACCATGATTAGCCAACTAGATTAATATTTAAAATATTTAAATATTAAACTTGATGAAAAATATCCTCTCCAATATTATTTTTGTATTATTATTATTTTTGTTATAATTTTAAATTAATTTTTAAATATTTAAATTAATTAAAATTAACCCGAATGGCATTTTCGTAATTAAGTTGAAAAACCGGACCGATGGCAGTTTCGTAAATAATCAGAAAACTGATCGGAGGGCAAAATGGTAATTCTGCCAAGAAAAACACGGAGGGGCAAACTTGTAATTTCCCCGAATTTTTCCTTCCGCGCATGGCGCGCGTTTCAGATTATACGGCCCAAAACGACGCCGTTTTTGGAAAGGCGGATACGGCTTCCGCCCGAACGCGCGGCGTAATTTTTTTCTGAGACAAAACGACATCGTTTTGTCTCCGCGTCCGACTGTGCACAGTGGCCGCTGTGACGACCCCAAATCCGGGTTCCATAACCTCGAGTTTGGTTCTCACTATTCAACACATTACTAACAATTAAATACATACATTGCATTTAAATATCGCGGAATAATACATATTGGTTCCCTTCAAAAGGTTACAATACCAGGGTCTATCAACCTTAACATAAAAACAGTTCCTATCATAAGGAATTACAAAAGGTTTAACAACCGTAAATACATAAATAAAGATCTAACTAGCATGCATAAGCTACTTAAGCTTTGGCCTTTCCTTTTCCCTTATCCTTCCTGGAGCAATCAGGATTATCTGAAAAATGGTTCATGATATAGCAAGAATGAGCAACTAGTTTGCTCAGCAAGTTTATAACAATCATATAGATTTAATATATCATGAATGAATGGGAAAGATCATCAATGGTTCAACAATAGATATAACAATTGTGAATGAAACAGGATTCAAATTTTAATAAACAGAATATTTGAATCTTAAAATGCTGAGTGGTCTCTAAGGACCCTGAACTAGCTAGGGTATAATAGAGTTTCCTCTGACCCTTTGAGTTGTTTGGTTTTCAAGGGGATCAGCCTATTCAACCCGCTGTATATGCATTACATTTAGTCACTGGCGCCCAAAGTCGGTTTCCCGACACAAAATCCCCTAATTTAGGGTTGTTCAATTCTCAGACTTAATATAAGAAATCCGCACCCAACAATGGTTTGGATAAGCTTTTAAAAGTATTCAAGTTATTGAATTTAGAAACGCAATGTCTAGCTGAACTATTAGCTTCAGACATTTTTAATACAGTTCATGAATCAAGAACTAACAAGCTTCAAATGCACTAAGTGCGATTTTATAAACATTATGGATGTGGAATAATTTTAAATAATTAAACCACTTCAAGCTTTAACAATAAATACAAGTATGGAAACTTGTTCAACGATAATAATTGAGTAGGGTTAGAGAACTTGCCTGTTTGCTCAGCTACAATAATTGTCTAGCTTTAACTAACTTGCTTTGAAAGACCTAACATTAATAAAGTCGGTCTAATAATTAGTACGACGTATTTGCATAATTATACGCTTAATAACGAACTTATTTACCACATAAGTACAACACATAAATTTCATTAGTCAAAACAATATTATTAACCTTATAGACACTTAATCATTTTAGGTTAATAATTTAATAAGTTAGAAAATATTTTTCTTAAGTGTTGGACACTTATTAAACCTTTAAACAACTTATTATAATTGTTTAATTAAATTCGATTTATTTTATTAACTCAATCTTTTTTTAATTACTATTTAATATTGATTAAATAGAAATTAATTAATTAACTCTAGTTATTATAAATCATAACTAATTGTACCTAATAATAAATAATTATTAACTTAATTTTAACCTTCTTTAATTTAATGTTAATCAACCAATAATTAACCAAGTAATTAACCTTACTTATTATTTAATTAAGGAAATTAAATAATAGTTTACTAATCTTAATCCTCTTTAATTATTATTTAATGTCAATTAAATAATAATTAATTATTTAATTAATTTTAATTATTATTTAAGGTTAAATAATAATCAAATCATTCTTATTTATTATTTAAATTAAATAATAAATTATTCCTCTAATAACTTAATTTCCATTAATCGTTATTTAATGTTAATTAAATAATAATTAATTACCTAATTATCTTTATTTATTATTTAATAATATTTAAATAATAAATAATAAATTTATAAATTTTATCTCTCTTTAAATATTATTTAATAGGCATTAAATAATAATTGCTAATTTATCATCTTTATTTATTATTAACATTTAAAATAATAAATAAATAATAAATTTATTTAACCTAACCATGGTTTAGCTAACTAGATTAATATTTAAAATATTTAAATATTAAACTTTATGAAAAATATCCTCCCCAATATTATTTTTGTATTATTATTAGTTTTGTTATAATTTTAAATTAATTTTCAAATATTTAAATTAATTAAAATTAACCCGAATGGCATTTTCGTAAATAAGTTGAAAAACCGGACCGAGGGCAGAATGGTAATTCTGCCAAGAAAAACACGGAGGGGCAAAATGGTAATTTCGCCGAAAATTTATTACCGCGCATGGCGCGCGTTATAATATTTTCGGACCAAAACGGCGCCGTTTTTGGCAATCCGGAAATGGCTTCCGCGCATAACGCGCGGAAGAAATTTTCTGCCGATGCAAAACGACGTCGTTTGGCTCCGCGTCGGTGGGTGAACAGTGGCTCGCGCATTGCGCGGCCAGTGTTAAATTTCTCTTCCAAGCAGAATGTGAACAGTGTTTCCGGCTACCCATTTTAAATAAAAATATACCTTCAATAAATCTTTAACTCTTCAATAAAAATCCAAAAAAATTACCAATCACCTTATATTAATTTATAACATGAAAAATTAATTTTTCATGATTTAATATCATTATTTTTTTTTATAAAAATTTTTACATCACATAAACTACCACAAATCATAACTTTTTGTGTATAACTCCATTTTGAGTGATTCAAACTTTGTTTTTCTCATGATTTAATGTTCTATAATATTAGAACATCAAACCTAAGTTTTACAAAAATATTTTTGGTAATATATTTCAAAACTTGTTTACACACTACTAAACACATATTTTAGCATATAAAATATACCAAAATACAAACCAAACATATTAAACTCAAGCATGGCATAAATATTACCTCTACACATTAATAATTATATTAACATGCTTATACTAACATGGTGATTTATTTAATTTAAAAACAAAACTTTATTTAAAATAACCATTACCTTGATTTAATGGCTATCTTTCTTTTTCTTCCAAAGTAGGTGATGAATGAAGATGACATGCACCAAGAACTCCTTCTCCTCTCTTAGTATTTTGCTCTCACTATTTTCTCACTCTCAAATGCTCTCTAGCTCTCTCTTTTGTTTGAAAATAAAAGATGAGAAATGATTTTCAAAAACTACAAAATTGTAAGTATACTTACAATGGTCATAGATATAAAATCTATATCTATCAAATTTCCATAATGAGATAGCAAGGATACTTACTCAAGCAATTTAGTCCATACATAGTTGGTGAAAAGAAGCATGGTTTCATGTACTACAAAAATTAAAACAAGCAATCCTTAATTAAATAAATGAAAAATAAAATAAAATATCAAAAATCACTTTTTCTCTCTCCCATGAAGCTCTCGGCTGATCTCTCTTCCTTGTCCCAATTTGATTGTCATTTTCCAATTTTTTTTATAATTAATAAGTTAATTTAAGTATTTTCCAAGTGGGCCAAACATTGGGCTTTAATTTAAAATACCAATTGGGCTTCTATTAAATTGTTTGGGCTACTAAATTGTCAAATTTTATTATTCCCCACTTGGGCTACTAATTGACCCATGTTGGGCTAATTTAATAATTTATACATTAATTATTCAATCCATGATTAAATAAATAATTACCTTGAATAAATAATTAAATATTCTAACCCATAAGTATTAAATTACTAATTGGACTAATAAATATTATTATTAATATTTCACATTATTTACATTAATTAATAATCATATTAATTAATTTATTATATTTAATTCACTCATTATATTCAATTTAATTGAATATTTAATTAATAGGAAACTTATCAATTAATTTGATATTAAAACTTTAGGGTTTGTTCACTAATTTAATAACCTATTAGTGACCCCCTTTAATTAATTTTAGTAATTAATTACATAATTATTTAATCACATAATTAATTAATCACATAAAAAGATTTAAATAATCTCGAAAAAATAACTCGTTGGAAATTAAATTAATAATTTAATTAATAAAGATGTGGAAATTCTAGGACATTACATTCTCCCCTCCTTATAAAAATTCCGTCCTCGGAATTGTAAAAATAAGGTTACTCAAATAAAAACGGGTAATTTGCCCTCATTTCCTCCTCTAATTCCCACGTAGATTCTTCAATGGCGTGATTCCTCCAGAGTACTTTGACAGAATGAATTATCTTATTTCTCAGTTTCTGTTCCTTCCTATCGAGTATCTGAACAGGAACTTCTTCATATGATAAGTCCTTCCCGACTTGAATTGGTTCATAGGAGATAACGTGCTTGTAGTCTGGTTTGTATGGTCGCAATACCGACACGTGAAACACATTGTGAATATGTTCCAATTCAGGAGGTAAAGCTACCTCGTATGCTACTTCACCCACTCTTCTCAATATTTCGAACGGTCCTATGAACCTTGGACTCAATTTCCCCTTCTTTCCAAACCTGATCTTCCCTTTCCAGGGAGATACCTTAATGAACACAAAACTCCCCACCTCGAAGTCTCGTTTCTGTCGATGTAAATCGGCGTATTTCTTTTGACGGTCTTGAGCTGCTACTAGCCGAGCTCTTATTACTTTGATAATTTCTACCGTCTGTTGAACCAACTCTGGCCCCAACAGTCGGCGTTCTCCTACCTCATCCCAACACAGAGGTGTTCTGCATTTTCTGCCATATAAAGCTTCGTAAGGCGGCATACCTATGCTCGCATGATAACTGTTGTTGTATGCAAACTCAACTAGTGGTAGGTGGATTTCCCAACTGCCCTTGAAATCCATTACGCAGGCCCTGAGCATATCTTCCAATGTCTGAATTGTTCTCTCACTTTGCCCATCGGTCTGCGGATGATACGCTGTACTCATTCTCAACTGTGTCCCCAATCTCTCCTGAAGACTTCTCCAAAATTTTGACGTGAAGCGCGGATCTCTGTCTGACACAATCGATACCGGCACCCCATGTCTTGAAACTATCTCTTTGATGTACAGTTTGGACAACTGATCCAAACTGAACCTGATCTTGATCGGCAAAAAGTGCGCTGACTTTGTTAGCCGATCCACAATCACCCAAATTGCGTCATATCCCTTCTGTGTTGCTGGAAGTCCTACCACAAAATCCATTGTGATATGCTCCCATTTCCACTCAGGAATTTCTAACGGCTGTAACAATCCACTTGGTCTCTGATGTTCGGCCTTTACCCTTTGACAAGTTAGGCATCGGCTGACACATTCTGCAACCTCCCTCTTTAAATTCGGCCACCAAAAATGCTGACGTAGATCTTGATACATCTTCGTACTCCCCGGATGTATCGAGTATCTCGTACTGTGGGCCTCTTGCAAAATTTCCTCTCGTAATTCAGGCACTAGCGGTACCCAAACACGATTTTTAAATCTCAGCAATCCCATGCTATCAATTTTAAACTTGACCTCTTCTCCATCGGTCATCCTCTTCCGGATTCTGTCACATTCCTCATCTTTGTCTTGAGCCTCTTTCACCCTATCTAACAAGGTTGGGCTCACCTCGACTTCTATTGACTCGTTTGGACTTCTCACTTCCAACTCCATTCGAGCCATCTCTTGAACCAATTGTTCTTGATCTGTCAATATGAACAATTTCTCCCTGCTCTTTCTACTCAGAGCATCCGCTACTACGTTGGCCTTGCCGGGATGATATAGAATTTCACAATCATAATCTTTGATCAATTCCAACCATCTCCGTTGCCTCATATTCAGCTCCTTCTGTGTGAAGATATACTTCAGACTCTTATGGTCTGTGAATATCTCACATTTTTCTCCGTACAGATAATGTCTCCAAATTTTAAGGGCAAATACTACCGCTGCCAATTCCAAGTCGTGGGTAGGATATCCCTTCTCATAATCTTTTAATTGCCTGGACGCATACGCAACGACTTTGCCATTTTGCATAAGCACACAGCCAAGTCCCTTGTGCGATGCATCACTGTAGACCGTAAAGCCTCCTGTATCGTCTGGTAAGGTCAATACAGGTGCTTCACTAAGTCTTTTCTTTAACTCCTGAAAACTTTCCTCACACTTCTCCGTCCACACGTATTTCACCGTCTTTCTTGTTAAGTTGGTCAACGGTGTTGCTATCTTTGAGAAGTCTTGAATGAACCTCCGATAGTAACCCGCTAACCCTAAGAAACTTCTTACTTCTGTCGGCGTCCTTGGTTGCTCCCAATTCATCACCGATTCAACCTTCGCCGGATCAACCGAAACTCCCTCCTTGTCAATAACATGACCTAAAAATTGAACTCTCTCCAACCAGAATTCACACTTTGAAAACTTAGCGTACAACCGCTCCTTCCGTAAAATCTCCAACACCAATCTTAGGTGTTCAGCATGCTCTTCCTCCGTTTTCGAATACACCAAAATATCATCAATGAACACGACTACAAATTTATCCAAGTATTGCTTGAATATTCTGTTCATCATGTCCATAAATGCGGCTGGCGCATTCGTTAGTCCAAACGACATCACCAGAAACTCATAATGCCCATATCGAGTTCTGAATGCCGTCTTGGGTATATCCTCCTTCCTGACTTTCAACTGATGATAACCAGTCCTTAAGTCAATCTTTGAAAAGTACTTCGCCCCTTTCAATTGATCGAAAAGATCGTCAATTCGTGGTAACGGGTACTTGTTCTTAATTGTCACCTTATTCAGCTCTCTATAATCCATACACAATCTCATCGATCCATCCTTCTTCTTTACAAACAGCACCGGTGCTCCCCATGGAGAAACACTTGGCTGAATGTACTTATTGTCTAGCAACTCCTGCAATTGCACCATCAATTCCTTTAGTTCTACCGGAGCCATCCTATATGGTGCTTTCGATATCGGTGTTGTCCCCGGTACTAAATCAATCACAAATTCTATCTCCCTGTCCGGCGGTAAACCCGGCAGTACATCTGGGAAAACATCCGTAAATTCCCTAACTACTGGTATTTGCTCCATCTCGGGACTCACCACTTGTGTGTCAACCACATGAGCCAAATACCCTACACAACCTTTCTTCAATAATTTCTTGGCCTGCATCATCGTCAGACAAGAAGACTGTCTTGACGATTTGCTGCCATAAAATACGACCTTAGACTTATTTGGTGTCTTAAGGTGTATGCACTTCTTCTGACAATCGATTATCGCCCCGTGGTTAAACAACCAATCCATCCCAAGTATTACATCAAATTCCCCCAGACGTATTGGAATTAGATTCACATTTAATTTCTGACCCCTGATTTCAGCACAACAATTTCTATGTATGTACTCTACCGGTATCACTTCTTTATTAGCAACTTCTATGTTCATTGAGTTTTCTAGTTTGTCCCTAGGCAACTCTAATCGTCTAGCGAAATCATCAGACACAAATGAACAGGTAGCACCCGAATCAAACAATACATATGCATTTATATTATTGATCGGAATAATACCTGACACCACGTCTTTTGACCCCACGGCATCCTGTACCGTCATATTGAAAGTCCGGGCTGTCGGCTTGTTCTGTGGTACCGGTCCCCCGATAGCCAATTTGCTGTTATTGCCCCTGTAGCCGCTACCCCCGTCATTCTTCTTCTTAGGGCAATCCTTTATCAGGTGGTCAGATGCTCCGCAAGAAAAGCATCTCACTTTCTTTGGGAGGGGACAATTTGGAGAAATATGTCCCACCTGACCACAATTGTAGCATGTATTCTTCCCTTTCCTGCACTCTCCGAAGTGGTTCTTTCCACATATATTGCATGCTGGCTTTTTCTGAACACTTCCTTGTTGATTCCCCGAGCTCTTGTCGTTGCTGCTGTTGTCCCATTTGCGCTTGTTGTTATTATTGTTGTTATTATTGCCTCCACTGTTGCTGTTCTTGCTTCCCCCTTCACTTTTCTTCTTGTTTCTCTCCTGGTTGTACTTGGTTAACGTGTCACTTCCTCCTTCAGCAATGATTGACTTCTCTAGCAAAGTTGCGAACGAGTCAATCTGCAGTACTGCTACCTTGTTGAATATCCAAGGTCTCAATCCATTCTCGAACCTCCTGGCCTTGCGTTCCTCCGTGTCTACCTGATGTGGAGCGAACCTGGCCAGCTCATTAAATTTTGCCGCGTACTCCGGTACCGACATGTTCTCCTGTTTCAGTTCTAGAAACCTTACCTCCATCCTACTTTTCATACTTTTCGGGAAATAATTCTCGTCGAATATTTCCTTAAATTTTGTCCAGGGCACCACACCATCCCCAGCCCTATTCTGATTGGCTTCCCACCAGAAATTGGCTTCGCCCTTCATCATGTAGGTAGCAAAAACTGTCTTTTGCTCCTCAGCTACTCTTGCGATAACGAACGCCTTCTCTATCTCCTTTATCCAAGACTGGGCCTCTATCGGGTCCGACGTTCCCCTAAACTCTGGCGGTCCCACCGCTTTAAAATCTTTGAAATTTGCCAACTGAGTTGGTGGTGGTGGTGGTGGATTTGCTACAACAGGATGTCTGTGTTGCATTGCCTCAGCTAGCATGTCGACGAAGTTTTGCATAGGGTCTACATTGTGACCCCCCGCGTCGTTGTTAACTGACTCTTCTACCCCCTGGTTCCTTGGTGGTTGTCTACGTGGCGGCATTTTCTGTTATAAACAAAAATTTACATTATTATACTGTTTCATCTTTTTCATTTCATTATTTTGTATCTTAGACAATGTTTAGCTAAAATACAAGTAATTATTTCAACACGCATATAAACATAAATTCAACTGCATTTATACTCATATGCTAAAACAGGAGTGCGTAGCACTTTACATCAAAAGCATACTGCTATAAATGCTTCTATCCCAGAGAAGCTACAAAAGATGGGATCTGACATATCCTACAACTTCCTAGAGTTGGGATTTAGTGACATATTAACCCTCTAATAAAACAAAAGTTGGGTTCTACTGCATCTATTTACATACGAAATTAGAAAATAACTACTACTACTACTGACTGCGCATCCCCCTACGGATCGCGTCGTCATACTCCTCATCCCCGATGGCCATCACCACGCTCCTGCTGATGGTGTGCATAGACTGGCCCTCCTCAGCTGGGTAGAAGTGCACCCTGCTCTGAAGCCTACCATATGAAGATCGGTAGACGTAGCTAAGTCTATCCGTCCTCACCCGCTTCTCGCGGACCTCCTCCTCTAGCTCAATTATCTGTCCATAAGCGGCATCCCGCTGTCTCTCCATCTCAATACGGTCCTCTATCGCCTCCTGCCAGTGTGCATGGATGGCGGCCTTCTCTGCCTGAACCTGCTGAACCTTCAGCTCAGCCTCTGCCAACCTAGTCTCAACCACTGCTAATTTAGCCTGCAGCTCTACATCCTGCTCTACCAGCTGATGAGTTAGCACCGCAAGGTGCTCCACTGAATCCTCGTACTCTTGTACCTGATCCTCAAGTCCTACAATCCTCTCCTTCAGCTCTGTGTTCTCGCCAGAGAACTGATAAGCCGCATCCCTATACTGATCCTCCATGTGCTGATGGGTCAGATTCTGCTCCTCTAGATGCTGGACCCTTGCCTCCAGCCCCTCGTTCCTATCGGTCAGTCCCTCTATGATGTCAGCGGCAGTGGTGCCCATGCCATCAGCTGACTCCTCCTCCTCAGACTCCTCTGACTCTGCCTCATCCTCACTGTAAGGCCTCATGACTCCGCCCCAGACGGGCTCCACACGATCCCCCTCCTCAGGATCTGACTCTGGCTCCTCTACGGGTGCAGCCACCAGCGGCTGTGCAGTATCCATATGGATATCAATATAGTCCTCCTCAGCAATGCGACTCGACTGTCCGATCTCTGCCATCCTATATCATAAAACAATAACACACGTTAGTACAGCAATAAAATATATTCATTGATGAAATGAAATGATATTTTATCATGTACATCTCGGCTCGATGGATTTTCTCAATCCATCTCCAAAATACACAACATGATGAATCTCCCCGATTCATCCCCTAACGCACTCGATATGAGTTTAATACTAAGGTTATAACTTAGGTTTCGCAAATCCTAACGTTTCTAACCTACAGCTCTGATACCAACCTGTGACGACCCCAAATCCGGGTTCCATAACCTCGAGTCTGGTTCTCACTATTCAACACATTACTAACAATTAAATACATACATTGCATTTAAATATCGCGGAATAATACATATTGGTTCCCTTCAAAAGGTTACAATACCAGGGTCTATCAACCTTAACATAAAAACAGTTCCTATCATAAGGAATTACAAAAGGTTTAACAACCGTAAATACATAAATAAAGATCTAACTAGCATGCATAAGCTACTTAAGCTTTGGCCTTTCCTTTTCCCTTATCCTTCCTGGAGCAATCAGGATTATCTGAAAAATGGTTCATGATATAGCAAGAATGAGCAACTAGTTTGCTCAGCAAGTTTATAACAATCATATAGATTTAATATATCATGAATGAATGGGAAAGATCATCAATGGTTCAACAATAGATATAACAATTGTGAATGAAACAGGATTCAAATTTTAATAAACAGAATATTTGAATCTTAAAATGCTGAGTGGTCTCTAAGGACCCTGAACTAGCTAGGGTATAATAGAGTTTCCTCTGACCCTTTGAGTTGTTTGGTTTTCAAGGGGATCAGCCTATTCAACCCGCTGTATATGCATTACATTTAGTCACTGGCGCCCAAAGTCGGTTTCCCGACACAAAATCCCCTAATTTAGGGTTGTTCAATTCTCAGACTTAATATAAGAATTCCGCACCCAACAATGGTTTGGATAAGCTTTTAAAAGTATTCAAGTTATTGAATTTAGAAACGCAATGTCTAGCTGAACTATTAGCTTCAGACATTTTTAATACAGTTCATGAATCAAGAACTAACAAGCTTCAAATGCACTAAGTGCGATTTTATAAACATTATGGATGTGGAATAATTTTAAATAATTAAACCACTTCAAGCTTTAACAATAAATACAAGTATGGAAACTTGTTCAACGATAATAATTGAGTAGGGTTAGAGAACTTGCCTGTTTGCTCAGCTACAATAATTGTCTAGCTTTAACTAACTTGCTTTGAAAGACCTAACATTAATAAAGTCGGTCTAATAATTAGTACGACGTATTTGCATAATTATACGCTTAATAACGAACTTATTTACCACATAAGTACAACACATAAATTTCATTAGTCAAAACAATATTATTAACCTTATAGACACTTAATCATTTTAGGTTAATAATTTAATAAGTTAGAAAATATTTTTCTTAAGTGTTGGACACTTATTAAACCTTTAAACAACTTATTATAATTGTTTAATTAAATTCGATTTATTTTATTAACTCAATCTCTTTTTAATTACTATTTAATATTGATTAAATAGAAATTAATTAATTAACTCTAGTTATTATAAATCATAACTAATTGTACCTAATAATAAATAATTATTAACTTAATTTTAACCTTCTTTAATTTAATGTTAATCAACCAATAATTAACCAAGTAATTAACCTTACTTATTATTTAATTAAGGAAATTAAATAATAGTTTACTAATCTTAATCCTCTTTAATTATTATTTAATGTCAATTAAATAATAATTAATTATTTAATTAATTTTAATTATTATTTAAGGTTAAATAATAATCAAATCATTCTTATTTATTATTTAAATTAAATAATAAATTATTCCTCTAATAACTTAATTTCCATTAATCGTTATTTAATGTTAATTAAATAATAATTAATTACCTAATTATCTTTATTTATTATTTAATAATATTTAAATAATAAATAATAAATTTATAAATTTTATCTCTCTTTAAATATTATTTAATAGGCATTAAATAATAATTGCTAATTTATCATCTTTATTTATTATTAACATTTAAAATAATAAATAAATAATAAATTTATTTAACCTAACCATGGTTTAGCTAACTAGATTAATATTTAAAATATTTAAATATTAAACTTTATGAAAAATATCCTCCCCAATATTATTTTTGTATTATTATTAGTTTTGTTATAATTTTAAATTAATTTTCAAATATTTAAATTAATTAAAATTAACCCGAATGGCATTTTCGTAAATAAGTTGAAAAACCGGACCGAGGGCAGAATGGTAATTCTGCCAAGAAAAACACGGAGGGGCAAAATGGTAATTTCGCCGAAAATTTATTACCGCGCATGGCGCGCGTTATAATATTTTCGGACCAAAACGGCGCCGTTTTTGGCAATCCGGAAATGGCTTCCGCGCATAACGCGCGGAAGAAATTTTCTGCCGATGCAAAACGACGTCGTTTGGCTCCGCGTCGGTGGGTGAACAGTGGCTCGCGCATTGCGCGGCCAGTGTTAAATTTCTCTTCCAAGCAGAATGTGAACAGTGTTTCCGGCTACCCATTTTAAATAAAAATATACCTTCAATAAATCTTTAACTCTTCAATAAAAATCCGAAAAAATTACCAATCACCTTATATTAATTTATAACATGAAAAATTAATTTTTCATGATTTAATATCATTATTTTTTTTTATAAAAATTTTTACATCACATAAACTACCACAAATCATAACTTTTTGTGTATAACTCCATTTTGAGTGATTCAAACTTTGTTTTTCTCATGATTTAATGTTCTATAATATTAGAACATCAAACCTAAGTTTTACAAAAATATTTTTGGTAATATATTTCAAAACTTGTTTACACACTACTAAACACATATTTTAGCATATAAAATATACCAAAATACAAACCAAACATATTAAACTCAAGCATGGCATAAATATTACCTCTACACATTAATAATTATATTAACATGCTTATACTAACATGGTGATTTATTTAATTTAAAAACAAAACTTTATTTAAAATAACCATTACCTTGATTTAATGGCTATCTTTCTTTTTCTTCCAAAGTAGGTGATGAATGAAGATGACATGCACCAAGAACTCCTTCTCCTCTCTTAGTATTTTGCTCTCACTATTTTCTCACTCTCAAATGCTCTCTAGCTCTCTCTTTTGTTTGAAAATAAAAGATGAGAAATGATTTTCAAAAACTACAAAATTGTAAGTATACTTACAATGGTCATAGATATAAAATCTATATCTATCAAATTTCTATAATGAGATAGCAAGGATACTTACTCAAGCAATTTAGTCCATACATAGTTGGTGAAAAGAAGCATGGTTTCATGTACTACAAAAATTAAAACAAGCAATCCTTAATTAAATAAATGAAAAATAAAATAAAATATCAAAAATCACTTTTTCTCTCTCCCATGAAGCTCTCGGCTGATCTCTCTTCCTTGTCCCAATTTGATTGTCATTTTCCAATTTTTTTTATAATTAATAAGTTAATTTAAGTATTTTCCAAGTGGGCCAAACATTGGGCTTTAATTTAAAATACCAATTGGGCTTCTATTAAATTGTTTGGGCTACTAAATTGTCAAATTTTATTATTCCCCACTTGGGCTACTAATTGACCCATGTTGGGCTAATTTAATAATTTATACATTAATTATTCAATCCATGATTAAATAAATAATTACCTTGAATAAATAATTAAATATTCTAACCCATAAGTATTAAATTACTAATTGGACTAATAAATATTATTATTAATATTTCACATTATTTACATTAATTAATAATCATATTAATTAATTTATTATATTTAATTCACTCATTATATTCAATTTAATTGAATATTTAATTAATAGGAAACTTATCAATTAATTTGATATTAAAACTTTAGGGTTTGTTCACTAATTTAATAACCTATTAGTGACCCCCTTTAATTAATTTTAGTAATTAATTACATAATTATTTAATCACATAATTAATTAATCACATAAAAAGATTTAAATAATCTCGAAAAAATAACTCGTTGGAAATTAAATTAATAATTTAATTAATAAAGATGTGGAAATTCTAGGACATTACAGCCGCGCATTGCGCGGAAACCTTTAGTTTATTTTTTTTGTTCTTTCACAGATTGTGAACAGTGTTCCGGCTATACACACTTTAATTAAAATTATACCTTCAAGAAATCTTTAACTCCTCAATAAAAATCCAAAAAAATTACCAATCACCTTATATTAATTTATAACATGAAAAATTAATTTTTCATGATTTAATATCATTATTTTTTTATAAAAATTTTTACATCACATAAACTACCATAAATCATAACTTTTTGTATAAAACTCCATTTTGAGTGATTCAAACTTTGTTTTTCTCATGATTTAATGTTCTATAATATTAGAACATCAAACCTAAGTTTTATAAAAATATTTTTGGTAATATATTTCAAAACTTGTTTACACACTACTAAATACATATTTTAGCATATAAAATATACCAAAATACAAACCAAACATATTAAACTCAAGCATGGCATAAATATTACAACTACACATTAATAACTATATTAACATGTTTATACTAACATGATGATTTATTTAATTTAAAAATAAAACTTAGATTTAGAATAACCATTACCTTGATTTAATGGCTATCTTTCTTTTTCTTCCAAAGTAGGTTGTGAATCTTGAAGACATAAACTAGCTTAGCACTCCTTCTCCTTCTCTTGCTCTCTCTCAAAATATTTTGCTCTCAAACTCTCTCTAGCTTGGAAAATGGAAGAAGAAGAAATGGCTCACTTAAGCTCCAAAATTGTAAGTATACTTGCAATTTTGATAGATACATAATATATCTAATAATTTTAGCTCATCATGCACCTATTGGATACTTACACAAGTTAGCCACATTAGGTGAAAAGAAGCATGGTGTCTATGTACTTTAAAAATCAATCCAAGCAATCCTTTAATTAAATAAATAAGAAAATAAACTAAAATAAAACAAAAAAATCAATTTTCTCTCTCATTCCTAGCAATGGTCGGCTGACTTCTTCTTGTCCCAATTTCATAGTCACTTTTTTCACTTTTTAATAATTAATAAGTTAATTTAAGTATTTTTCAAGTGGGCCAATCATTGGGCTTTAATTTAAAATACCAATTGGCTTCTATTAAATTGCTTGGGCTACTAAATTATCAAATTTTATTATTCCCCACTTGGGCTACTAATTGACCCATGTTGGGCTAATTTAATAATTTACACATTAATTATTCAATCCATGGTTAAATAAATAATTAGATTGAATAAATAATTAAATATTTTAACCCATAAGTATTAAATTACTAAATGGACTAATAAATATTATTATTAATATTTCACATTATTTACATTAATTAATAATCATATTAATTAATTTATTATATTTAATTAACTCATTATATTCAATTTAATTGAATATTTAATTAATAGGAAACTTATCAATTATTTTGATATTAAAACTTTAGGGTTTGTTCACTAATTTAATAACATATTAGTGACCTCCTTTAATTAATTTTAGTAATTAATTACATAATTATTTAATCACATAATTAATTAATCACATAAAAAGATTTAAATAATCTCGTAAAAATAACTCGTTGGAAATTAAATTAATAATTTAATTAATAAAGATGTGGAAATTCTAGGACATTACAAAAACAACAGCTAAAAGGTTTTTTTTCAATAGTGGAGTAATTTCTCTGGCATCATTCAAAGTCCTTGAAGCATAATAAATGGCATGGGACGTTCTTCCAACTCTTTGACCCAAAAAAGTGTCTATTGCATAATCACTTGCGTCACACAAAATCTCGAGAGGCATGTTCCAATCCGGAGGCTAAATAACTGGTGTAAAAGTCAATAATTCCTTCAATTTATCAAATGATTTCCTACATGCCTCATCAAAATTAAACTCTGTATCTTTTTGTAGTAACTTGTATAGGGTGATGCTATTTTGGAGAAATCTTTAATGAATCTTCGATAAAAACCTACATGTTCAAGAAAAGAACGAATTTTTCGCACATTAGTGGGATAAGGTAAAGATTGAATAATATCAAATTTAGCTTTATCTACTTTAATTCCCCTAGATGAAATAATATGACCCAAAAATATACCTTATTTAACCATAAAATTATATTTTTTATAATGTAACATAAGGTTAGTTTCTATGCATCTTTGAAGAATGAGTGTAAGGTTATGCAAACAATTATCAAAAGAGTCTCTATATACGATAAAATCATCCATAAAAACCTTCATAATATGTTCAATATAATTAGAAAATATGTTAACTATACACTTTTGGAAAGTAGCAGGGACGTTACAAAGTCCGAATGACATGCGGTGGCATGCAAAAGTAACATAAATAACCATCAAGAAAATAATAGTAAGAATGACCAGCTAATCGTTCAAGCATTTGATTAATAAAGGGTAAAGAAAATTGGTATTTATGGGTTACAGCATTTGGTTTCCTATAATCTATACAAACTCGCCACCCATTTTGAACACCGGTGGTAATTAACTCGTCATTCTAGTTTTTCACAACAATTATACCCGTCTTTTTAGAAACTACTTGAATTGGGCTAACCCAACTACTATCAAAAATAGGGTAAATCAAGCCAACTTCATGAAACTTTTGAATTTCTTTCTTGACAACGTTCATCATGGGCGGATTTAGTCTTCTTTGCGATTATCGGCTAGGTTTTGCTCCCACTTCAAGTAAGATATGATGCATGCATGTAAACGGGCTAATTCTTTTAATATCTGCAATCGTCCAACCAATAACCTTCTTGTAATCCTTTAGAACTTGCACGAATTTTTCTTATTGTGTTACACCAAGTTTACTGGAGATGATCACTATTAATGTTCGTCCTTATATAAAGAATATATACTTGAGATGATCAGGCAGAGGCTTCAATTATGGAACAGGTGCCTGCACAACATAGGACAACGATTTCTCGTTAGAAACTGGTAATTCAATATAAGGAACATTACCTACCTTCAGAGAATCGTTCAATGCTGCAACAGTTTCTCGCAATTCGTTTATCAAGGCTAAATCCTCATTTTCTTTCTTTTAACCAAGTGTCGTTTCCAATTCATCCTTTCCATCGAGTTCAAAAGCTACATGTGCTAAAGAATTAATCAATTATATCAATATAAAGAAAGAAGTTAGGAGGGGTCCATAGCGATGCATTCCAATTATGAAAACCAAGCGAAGGGAAACCTGGTGTGCCCTCTTTGTCGTGGAGACGTCAATGGGTAGGTGGTTATGGAACCTGCTCGTGTCTTCATGAACACAAAATTAAGAAGCTGTGATTATGAGACTTGTGATTTCACCGGTACATATATAGATTTGAGGAAGCATGCAAGACTAGTGCATTCGCTTGTATAACCATCAAAGGCAGATCTTGAGAGACAACGTGACTGGAGGAGACTAGAGCGACAGAGGGATCTTGAAGATTTGATCAGCACTCTGCAATCTTCTATTGGGGAAGAAATGAGTGAGGATACAACTTTATCTTTTGATGAAGGCGGTTGATTGACTGTATTTTTGCTTATTCGAGTGTTTACACCTGTGAGTAGCTCAAGGAGTAGCTATGACGCCCCCAAATCGGCTCACACCACCCAATTTGAGTCGTCAAAAACCTACAACAAAATTATTGCAATACACTGTTCAATAATACGCAACTAAGTCTTCACAATTATTACTATTCTACAATACAGTGAAGACTACTATAACAACTATCTCGGACTGCTACTCCATTCCTCTTTCCTCCCTACTAATCTCGGCTACGCTCTCATTTCCTGAACAATTGAACAAAAAGGAAAGGATGAGCTCAAATAGCACAATAAGGAATATCATGACTAAGATAATGAAAAATAAATTATTCTTAGCCTTCAACAGTTAAGTTCTTAATTGAATATAATAGACAACAAGTTTTAAATCAACAGCTGCAGTTGAGTTATAAATACTAAGATTAACAACAGCAGTTAAGTTCTTAAATAAAATTTCACTACAGTGAAATAACCACCACTAAAAGAATCTAGTAGATCATAATGTCTACTAGTCTCTCTTTTTAAGAAAATTAATATCAAATTTTATCATCTAAAACACCACTGGTCATGATCATGCCAAATAACAATTATTCTTTGCCCCCGACTAAAGAGAACATTCATTCCGTGTCCTTGTCATCCGACCAAAGACATTCAACAATTATATCGCCTTTAACATATCATATGTATCCAAGGCCACAGATATTCAGAACAACCTGATACTTGATGATCGAAATAACAACAGAGATATAAATAATGAACAGAAGAAACAAGATAAGCAATAACATGAGGAGTTAACAAATTTAACTTTGTCCAAATTCAAATAATGTCCAAATTGTTAACATGTTGTATAGAAAAATGTGTTCAAGTTCAAGAGTAATATCCAAAATCCATATGGAGAAGTTCAACGGTGAGGTTTAAGGCATAAGGAATTAGTTCAAACTGTTCACAGTTCAAATAAATGTCCACAGTTCAAAAGTTCAAGGTCCATAAGTTCATAGTCCAAATAATTGTCCACAGTTCAAAAGTTCAAAGTCCATAAGTTCACAATTCAAATATGATGGTGAAAATTTAAAAAGAATGTTCTTGTCAAAGGGTATTAGATGAAGTGCAAACTATTAAGGAAATATTAATGAATTATTAATTTAAGAATTTTCACCGTTTAATGATATTAAAGGTACAAATGAGATATTTTCTTACCGTAGTAAGTTTAAATGATAGAAGTGAAAAAGATGATATTCCTTGTAATTAAAAAAGAATATAATATCTCTTTATGATGATGAAAAGGATAATATCCCTTACCGTAATAAATTTAAGAGTTTGAAAGAAAATGATATCATTTACCATATCTCGTGACTAATTACAGCTTTTATGAGGTTGATCAACTTGAACAATAATCGTACCCTTCCAGACCTTCAACGCTTAAGATAATTTTAATATACTTAGGGAGACACTTATGTTAAGAAATATCTAGAGAGTGGAAAGAAGATTGAGTACGGAATGTATGAAACTCTTTATGTTAAGCCCCCTATTTATAACCAGAGCCTAACCAACTTTTCACACACACGTTACACATTTTAATCTCATCTTTTAATTTGAACCATTTATCAACCAACACACGTTTCACACCTTAATCTTCACCGCTCAATGACTATCATGCGTTTCACGCCTACACGCGTTGCACATTTACACGCGTTACACATTTACGTGTGTTACACACTTATACGTGTTACACATTTACACGTATTGCACACGTACATGCATTACACATTTTCATATTATTTTATTGATTTAATATCTCAATTATTAAAGATACCGTGTTTTTCAAATAATAAATCTGTCTAACTGTTTAATACCCGTGACTATTACTGTAATAATTATTGGCCCAATAATACAAGATGTTGTGCATTATGACAATTATTGATTCAATGATATGGAATATTGTGCAATTAATAATGTAAAATATTGTGTAATGACAATTATTGATTCAATAATGTAAAATGTTGTGTAATGACAATTATTGATTCAATAATATAAATGATGTGTAATGACAATTATTGATGAAATACTGTGCAATAGCCACTTTATCAGTTCAATAATTTAAATATTGTATAATACCGTGTGCTATTATGCAATACCATGATCTACAGTAAAATACTGCGTGCTACAGTAAAATACCATATGTTACCATACTTTTATCACTGAGTATTTTAACAGTTAAAAGTGATAATACCGTTGACCATTTTTATTTAGAAAGGCTACTGCCGTCGTTTTCTTCATCCAACAATATTTTGTTGTGGGGTCCACCTATAACTAAATATTTTGGCACCGTCGTACGGATATTCTCCGACAAAACGAATATTCCTCGACAGAACGAATATTCTCCGACCAATCAAATATTGTCCGACATAAATTTTTTGCATATAACATCCTTAACTTTATTTTTTATTAATTTACCACCTTACTGTTAAGCATAAAATTATGAGAAAAAATTTAAATCTATTTATTAAAATTTGGGGTATTACAGTAGCAACTTGTACGGTACTTCAAGAGCGAGAGTGGTGGCTAGTTGGAGGAGACCAACAAGTAGACTTTGGGGGGAGAGTTATGATAGGGACTCTAGAGATCGGGACAACGAGTCATCAGTTGGTGGATAAAGTCTTCCGAAGCCTTGGACGAATCCGGCGACGACCAACACCAGATGAGGAGTCGTGAGCTATATAATTTGTTGTATTGTTTCCCTTGCATGTGTTTAATAGTAAGTGCAGCCCAGATTCCTCTATTTTGTCTGATCCATTTCTATTTGAGTTCTCATCTTTTCAATAGTAGTTATGTGGGTTAATATATGTTTTGGTCACTGTGCTAGGGGCTGATTTTTATTGTGGTTACCAACTATTTTTTTTGTAAAAAACGCATTACTATAGTTGTTAAATATTACAAAAAAATCACTCGTTAAAATTTCATCCAAAAAAGTGAACGAAAATGCTGACTAGACTAACATTTAACACATGTTACTTATGTGGCAAGTGGGACCTCTCTTACGTGGATCTGGAGGGACTTTTTATTTTCTCTCTTTTCCCCTAATTTTCTCGCTCCTCTGTTTCATTGTATAAAGGCTAAAGCTTCAAGATAAAACCAAACCCATTTTTCTCTCTCCTCTATTTCATTGCTTAAAGCTTCACCAGTAATGATTATGTCATATGAGAAAGTTCCTTTAAGAATCCACATGCTAGAATAAGTCAACCCCATACCGCCATACGTATTTATAATTAAACTGAAAGAATTTTTATTTATTTATTTTTGGAAAATTGATTAATGGTTGTTTTGTTGATCGTATTGGACAAATGTTCGAAAGAAGGAGCAGATGGTTTTTTTTTAAACCAGTGAGATTATTTGTTGTGAATAAGCTAACACCTTATATGATGAAAACCAAAAATAAGGACTGTCCAAAAACAGAACAAACAGTTGTATCAGAAATATCAGAACGTAACTCTGGTTCTAATTTTTTTCTTTTCCTAATTTAAACAATGAACATAACTATTTTTTTTTTTCATTTAAAGAAACATCAGTAGATCAACCAAAATTTACAGCTAGAGCTACCAATTACAATACCCATAAATTCAAAATTAATTCTTGAATACCTTTATGAGGAATATGATCTCTAGTTTCAGGTAAATTTGAAGAAGATTATGGTTGTGAAACTCAGTGGATTGAGAGGTCAGAAGCCTAAAAGCAAGACCAACCAAGAGAAATGCGACTACTAATTTAATAACCCAACGATTGTTCTTAAGAAGAGGCCACTTCCATGCTTTCCAATTTAGCTTCATTTTTTTCACCATCTATCTACTCTTTGTGTCTAGAAAAAAAAATTAACCATAAAAATGGAGTCTTCAAAATAAAATTGCTTGATTTAACATCAGTAATTCATAAACATATCTAAAAGTTACAAATCTCTATAACATAAGATTGAATGAGACCCAATAATTTAGCTCCAACCCAGTTCTTGAATCACGCACTAGTAACTGCAAATAAACCCCAACTAACGCATCGTTCATCATTCTCTCTCTTAATTATTCACAAATTCGCACAACCAATATCCTGTAAACACCCAAAATTAATTAGAATCTATAAAAATAAAGCTAATTAATTAAAAATTACAATTACCCAGTTCGTATAGATCAAAGAATAAAAAAGAAAAGGATTTGCAAATTAACATAGAAAGAGAATGACTCTTCAAGCTTGAAATAGATGAGAGAGAAAATGAGGGGAATAAAGAGAAAATAGAAGGTCAACCTCCTCATCCACGTAAGCTAGGTCCCGCATGTCACATAAGTAACACTCGTTAACCGTTAATCTAGTCAGCAATTTTCGTCGCTTTTTTGGACGAAATTCTAACTAGTGACATTTTGGTAACATTTAACAACTATAGTAATGCGTTTGTAAAAAAAAAAAGAGTCGATAACTACAACAAAAATTGACCATAATACAATAATCAAAACATATATTAACCTATAGTTATGGAGTCTACTTATTTTTCTTATGTTAGTTATAGGGGGAAACAAAAAAGAAAGAAAATGTGAGATTCTTTGGCTTGCTCACCTTTGGAATCCGTTGAGCAATGTGATTGCTTGGAGTTGCAGAATTAAAAGAGAGAATGTAAAAAACTGTAATTAATCTTTGAAAATTTGAAATCAGTCTATTACAATTCTTGGTGAATTGTAATTGTAATGCTCCTATAAAAATTTCAGTTTCTCATTAATTGGTCATATTAAGAGTTCTGTTTGGAATGTGGTTATAAAAGGTAAAAGGCAGGGTTAATCACAAATTAGTAGTATAGTTTTGGAGCAGCATTACCAAGAGGTGTTACTATATTTAAGCTTCTTTTCATATTCTTGAATGGGCTGTGTTGATACAAGGGATATGATCCAAATGTCAGGATTTCAGTTTCAGTTTCGGTGTTACCTTTTGATTTGTGGTTAATTTTTATAAGATGTTTGTCTCAAGTAAGTAAACTAACCCTCAAGGAGTAGATTAGTTCATAGCTCCGTCGATTGCTTCTACAGAGACAAATCTTTTTTCCTTTCCCCGTTTACGTATACCTCTGTGGGCAATTCAAGTTTGTTCTGAAATGTTTGTTTTCATGGAGATGGTACTGATACCCAATATTAAAAAATAAAATAGCAAAACAAAGACTCTTTGGCCTATTAGAATTTAGGGTTTCTCTCTCTAGCGGCGGTGGGTCTTCCATCTCTTTCTAGCTTGTAGAATTGCAGTCCCTTGTTGAAGGTGCCCCAGTAATCTGAGATGTCTAGTATATCTTGGATATTTTATTTGTTTTAATCTTTCTTCTAATCATTCTCCGTTTTCTATTCTTTATCTTTATCAATCTCTCTCTATGCTCATGGAGGAAATCACAAATTCATGGAGATCTTTAACCCTCACTGATTTAGAGGGTACAAATCTATGCCTAAGTGAAGAGGACGCGGTCATAGATTATACCATTGCAGCAAAGTTCTTGACGCACAGGGCCCTTAATTTAGAAGCCATAGCCAAAACTTTCACGCCTTTATGGAGGTCTCGCAGTGGTTTTAAAATAAAGAAGGAGAATGATCATGTGGTACTTTTTACTTTTGATAACAAGCAGGAGATGGACAACATCTTAGGCTCGGAACCATGGAGTTTCGACAAACATCTTATGGTCCTTACCAGTTACAGTAGGGATGAGGATTTGGCTGATATGAAATTTAATATGGTAACTTTTTGGGTTCAGGTTCATGAAATACCATTAAGGTTCAGAACAAAGATTGTGGCTGAAAAAATTTGTGAAATTCTTGGGAAGGTGATACATACTCAGGATGGTAGTGAAACAGAGGGCAATGGCTTTATTAGAGTCAGAGTCACAATTGATATCTCTAAACCACTTTGTCGGGGAAGACTAATAACGATGGAAAATGGTAAAGAACAATGGGTGTCGTTCAAGTATGAGAGATTGACGAACCTCTGTTACTGGTGCGGCAGCGTGATGCATGGTGATAAGGATTGTGAGATATGGCTGGATAGTGGCGGCACGCTTTCTAATGAAACTCAGCAGTACGGGCCATGGATCAAAGCAACCCCATTTATGGCAAATAGAAGGAATGTTGTGCAAGTCCCTGGGTTCTACAACTATCAAAAAACGTCAAAAGAAGACACAACTTCTCGGCAGAATACAAAACCGTCGGTAGTGGTCAAACGGACGGGAAGCTCGGCGTCAAAAATCTTCAGAGCTGATACGAAAACAGGGGCAATTAGTGAGAGGGAAATTTTGCCTGAAAATCAGAGGGTTGAGATTGGAGTACCGAAATTTGGGGTAGGGAATCACGGAATTTCAAAACAGAGTATCACAGAAGTGAATGCAAAGGGTGATAACGAGAAAGTAGTTGGCTTTGAGATTGGAATATCGGGATTTGGGGGAAGGAATAATGAAGATCCAAATCAGAGGCGGACCGAATTTAACGTAGAAGTTGCAACGGTGACAGATGATGATTTTGATACGCGCGTTAATGCGAAAGATAAGGGATTAAGATTAGTTGACACAAATAAGGAGAATATTCCATCAGATTTGGGGGGCATGAGAATGGAAATCCATAATGTCAAGTTGCATAACAGAACTGACTGCACTTCAAAAATAATTGATCCATGCGTAACAATTGGTGACAGTCAGCCCTTTAGCAGCAAACCACGTGCAACACTTGGTGACATAACGGGGAAGAAAAATCGAATAGATCCTATACAAGGCTCCTGGAAAAGAACTGTACGACAGAAAGAGGCTTCTGACATTGTGATGCCAGATGTAGTGGGGGAAAAGAGAATGTTTCATCAGCTGGTTGAGGAGGAAGAAATACATAAGAAAAAGAAAATAGAGGCACCCAAAAACGAGTTTTTATTGGCGGAGGCTGGTTCCCAGCCCCGCCAGTACCAATGAGTCTTTTATGTTGGAACTGTCGGGGGCTTGGGAACCAACGAACAGCTGACCAGCTCGCAGAAATGGTACGGGCAAAAGATCCCTCCGCTGTGTTTATAGCCGAAACATGGATGGATGAAGCAAGGCTAACTTTTGTACAGAATCGTTTGAATTTTAGAAATAAATTTATAGCACCAAGAAGAAATAAAACGGGTGGTTTGGTGTTATTTTGGAAGACTGAATTTGATTTGGAGGTGGTGGGTTTTTCAAAAAATCATATTGATACATTAGTTAACAAAAATAAACCGGAGGAATGGAGGTTCACAGGATTCTATGGAGAACCGGATACAAGTAATCGCCATGAAGTGTGGGCAACATTGAGATTGTTAAAAGCACAGAGGTCAACCCCTTGGTTGTGTGCGGGGGATTATAACGAGATTACAAAGCAGTCGGAAAAGTTGGGAGGAAGAGTTCGACCTCATAATCAAATGCATGCTTTCCGGGATGTTCTGGATGAATGTGGATTTATGGATTTGGGTTTCATAGGATCGAGGTTTACTTGGCATAAACACTTTGATGATTTTACCATATGGGAAAGACTTGATAGGACAATGGCAACAAATGATTGGTTTGCTATGTTTCCTGATACAAAGGTTTATCACCTTGATGTAACAACCTCGGATCATAAAGCTATGTGGATAGTTCCTGAAAAAATGAATTGCCAGCAAAAAAGACCATTTAGATTTGAACAAATGTGGATGACTGATAAGGGATGTGGAGATACAATTGAGGCAGTTTGGCGTGGTGACTATGATAACCAGGGGGACATTAGAGTGCTAAAAAAGGTGGAGGATTGTGGTAAAAAATTGACAGCTTGGAGTAAAAATAATTTTGGGAATGTGAAAAGAGCATTGGAGAAAAAACGAAAATTACTTGTCAAGGCTGAACAATTGGCTTTGCGAGGGGGGAGAGTGGACCGAATGAGGAGACTAGAGGCAGAGATAAACTCATTGATGGACAAGGAGGCTATTATGTGGAGGCAACGAGCTAAAATTCAGTGGTTAAAGGATGGGGATAGAAACACACGTTTTTTCCATAGTAAGTCTTCGGAAAGGAGAAGGAGGAATTTTATAAAAGGGATGTATAATGGAGAAGGACAATGGTGCACCCAACCTACTAGTGTGGCTGAAACTGTGGTTAATTTTTATACAGACCTCTTCACATCATCAAATTCGACCTGCTTTGAGGAGGTTCTTGAGCAAATTCCAACAGTTATTACTAATGAGATGAATAATCAGCTCACTTTAGAGTACACGGCTGAAGAAGTTGAAGTGGCTTTGAAGCAAATGGCCCCTCTTAAGTCCCCTGGACCCGATGGTATGCCTCCTCTCTTTTATCAAGGTCATTGGTCTTTGGTTGGTAAGGATGTAGTGGAAGCTATTTTAATGTATCTCAATACTGGCTCTCTACCACAAACACTTTGTCACTCTTTTATCACTTTGATTCCCAAAGTTAAAGAACCCCAATATGTTTCTCAGTATAGACCTATTTGCCTAAGTAATGTACTTTATAGGGTATTTTCCAAGGTGTTAGCAAATAGGTTGAAGAAAATTTTGCCACACCTTATCTCTGAACACCAAAGTGCATTTCTATCGGAAAGATTAATTACCGATAACATAATGGTGGCTTTTGAGACTTTGCATTACATGAGAACTCACAGCTCTGGCAAAACAGGATTCATGGCACTAAAGCTAGACATGAGCAAGGCGTATGATAGGGTGGAGTGGAAATATATGGAAAGATTGATGGAAAAAATGGGGTTTGCAGATAGTTGGATTAGATTGATAGTGGCTTGTATGTCTACAGCTACATATTCGGTGTTGATTAATGGTGAGCCTCATGGAAATATTGTGCCAACAAGGGGTCTTAGGCAAGGGGATCCTCTCTCACCCTATCTGTTTTTGTTATGCACAGAGGGCTTTCATGGTTTGTTGAAGAAGGCAGAGATGAATGGGGATATAAGAGGAATCTCAATTTGTAGAAATGGACCTAAGATAACACATCTTTTATTTGCAGATGATAGTCTTATTTTTTGTAGGGCTACGAGGATGGAGTGCCAAAAATTGATGGAGATACTTGATATGTATGAAAAAGCTTCAGGTCAACAAATCAACAAGTCCAAAACCACACTCTTTTTCAGTAGATCAACGCCCCAAGAAGTGCAATCCTCAATCATGCATACACTTGGAGTACCTGCAGTGCAACAATATGAAAAGTACTTGGGTTTACCTTCTTTCATTGGGAGGAGAAAAAAAGAGAGCTTCGACAATATAAAGCAAAAGGTGTGGAAGAAAGTTCAAGGATGGGAAGGTAAACTTCTATCTCAAGCGGGAAGAGAAATTTTGATTAAAGCAGTGACACAGGCATTACCTACGTATACTATGATGTGTTTTAAGTTGCCGATGGGATTATGTCATGATATTGAGACTCAAATAAAAAAATTCTTTTGGGGACACAGAGGTGATAGTCGAAAGATACATTGGATAAATTGGGGGGAATTGTGTAGACTGAAGGCAGATGGAGGAATGAGATTTAAAGACCTTTCACGCTTCAATGATGCACTTTTGGCAAAACATACTTGGAGGTTGCTTCATGATCATTCTTCGCTCTTCTACCGGGTTTTCAAGGCAAAATACTTCCCCAATGGCACAATCATGGAGGCTGGGAAGCCTAGCTCATCATCATATGTTTGGAAGAGCATTATCCGTGGACGTGATGTGATTAAAAAGGGGGCGATTTGGAGGATAGGTGATGGAAATTCAGCACGTATATGGGGAGATAGGTGGCTACCGATCAAACACTCCCCAAAAATTATTTCACCGCCGGTAAATGACATGGTGGAGGCTCGGGTTTGTGAGTTAGTTAATCCAGAACAGAAAGTGTGGAGACATGAAATCATTGACAACTTGCTGCTGGAATTTGAGGCCGAAATTGTTAAAAAAATTTGCCTTAGTCGTACCGATCAACCTGACAAACTAATGTGGCATTTTACTGCAAATGGAACATATACAGTGAAGTCAGGTTACAAATTCCTGCAACTTGAACACCAACATCAGCAACCAGGGCAATCTAATGAAGAGAGACTGAAACATTTGTGGCAGACTATTTGGAGTTTGAATGTGCCGAGCAAAGTGAAAAATTTGGTGTGGAGAGCGACAAAAAACTCTTTGCCAACAAAAGCCAACTTAGCCCACCGTAAAATTACTAATGATAACATCTGTGAGCTATGCCAACTCCATAAGGAAGACGTGCTACATGCTCTATATGCATGCCCTCAGCTTGAAGAAGTATGGAAACAGGAACCGCTTTGGAACTCTGAAAGTTTGAAGAGAACAAGTTCCTTCATTGATCTGTTTGGGCAGGTTTGTATAGAGAACAAACATTTGGAAAGATTTGCTATGATGGTGTGGGCGATTTGGAATAGGCGTAACAACATTATGCATGGTAAAGTGTCTATTCCAATTCAACAAGTGGTATCACAAGTTCAAGAAAGGCTGCAGGAATTTACACTCAACACCTCATTCACTAAGCTTCCGGGAATAAAGACCGCGACTAGGTGGGAGCCACCAACCAATTCCTGTTACAAAGTTAACTTTGATGGAGCGTTGTTTCAGGCTGATAATTGTGCTGGACAGGGTGTAGTAATCCGAGATGAGTTTGGGCATGTGATGGTCTCCCTATCTCAGCAAATTCCTCTGTCGTTCACAGCCATTGAAGTTGAAGCATTGGCAGCCCGACGTGCTCTTGAGCTAGCTCGCGAAACGGGTTTTACTAGAGTTATTTTGGAGGGCGACTCTCAAGTCTTGATAAATGCCCTACAATCACAGCAGCTATCTTTTGCTCACTTTGGTCACATAGTAGCAGATATCAAGTGCCTAGCTTCCCTGTTTCATGAATGTAATTTTTCTTTTGTGCGTAGACAGGGAAATAATGTAGCTCACTCACTTGCGAGACGGGCAACTTCATCTTATCAACTACAAGTCTGGATGGAAGAAGTACCATCAGATGTAGTATCTGTTCTTATGGCTGATTCTTCTAGCCATTTTGATTAATGAAAATTACTTATGCGATTCTCAAAAAAAAAAAAAAAAAAAAAAAAGACTCTTTGGCCTGGTTATCCCGAGCCAAGTCCGAGTCAGCGCCTACTCAATTCAATATCAATTTTTATTTATTTATTGATGGAAAAAGGACCATTCATGAGTTTGGTAGTTTTAAGGTTTCTAACTTGATTGGTTTCATAATAATAAAAAAAAACCAATAACAATAATAATAATAATAATAATTGATGATTGGTTAATATTATTTTATGGTTCTTGAGCATAACTACTTATTCTCCTGACCACCACCGAATAACTTCTCCCTCACAAAGCTCATCAAATATAATAAGAGTAAAATGATAAACTCTTATGCAAAATTTAATTTAAGCATAAAATATATATGATAAATTTCCATAAAGTCAAACCAAACTACTAAAAGTCTAACAAATCATATTATAATTTAACAAAATTATAGTAATAGTATTCTCTTAAAGAACAAGCCAGAGTTCACCATTAATTAAGCTCCACTTATTTATTAACAAGATTAAAATTGTGTTTGATTGTATCTTAATATATTTTAATAATTCATTTTTTAATATTTAAAATTAGGATAAAATTCTAAATGTCTCTAAATTATTAAGATACAAAAATTAAATTTGAATTATTCAGCAAACTTGTTTAAGATGCATTAAAATATATTAAGAAGTGAACTGCTAAGATACATTCAAATACAATTAAATACAGACTAAGGTGATATTTAATTGTATATTAATATATTTTAATAATTGATCTCTTAATATATCTCAATTTGGCTATTGAAATTATGACAAAGTTAGTAATATTATGTTACTTGACATTTCTGTCAATATGATTTTTTTTATTCTTGTGAAATAATTATTTTAATATCTACAACTGTTGTTATGAAACTGACAAAATAATTATACTTCATAATATGCAAATCAGAAAGAAAAAAAAAGAAAAAAGAAGAAGATATTTAATCATGTCGGATATGTATAAGGCCATCTCCAGCAGGCCGGAGAGGCAAAAATCCTAGACTAAATATAGTCTAGGATGCAGATTTCGCTCCAGCAGACAGACTAAATTTAGTCTATTGATTTTTCCGGCAAACCAAAAAGACTATATCTACGAACTTGAATTTGGTGGACTATAATTTTTAATATATTTAAATGGGAGATGAAGAGGCAGAGAATGGGACGGTGAAGAAGAAGAAGAAGGAGGAGGAGGAGATGAAGCTTTTGGGGTCGGGGATGACTGAGAGAGGAAGAAGTTGAAGGGGCGGAGGCTGGAAAGAAGAAGACGAAGGCTAGGCTGCAACCGAAGAAAATAAAAAATTATGCGCAGTACTCAAGCAAGCCCTAATCTATATATCTATCTATTCCATAATAATTAATTAAAATGATAATTTAATTTGTGCTTTTTTCTTATTTGATTTTTACTTTTTTATATTAAGTTAATTTTATTATTTTAAAATTAAAAATTAAAATTAATATCATAATTTTATTAAAAAAATAATTAAAATAAGATTATCTTATCTAATACTATTAATTTATCACTTTTTTTCAAAAATTATAATTAATATCGTAATTTTATAAGAAAATATTAATTACTAATGTAGTTTTATAATTCAAAAAAGTATTAGATAATATAATTTAAGAATAAAATAAATTATCATAAATATTATTTATTTAACTTAAATTTACTATTATTATTAAAAAAATATAAATATAATTATCTCGATAATTATTAGTGATAAAATATAGCCGTTGGAGTTTTTTTAAATTTATTAATTATTTTAATCTTTTTATATTATAGTCCGCGGGATAGTCCATAGGATAGTCCATCTGCTGGAATGATGGAAGACTAAAGGACATCTGCTGATGTCACATGGACTAAATATAGTCCAACAGATAGTCCATCTGCTGAAGATGCTCTAATTGAGTTGAGATCTAGTAAGAGACTATTTTATATTTTCAAAATTACCCTTTCCTTTTTCACTTTTCGTACACAAAGAAAGTTCCTACCTTTTTCCCCCTCTTTCCTTCCGATCTCGAAGCCCTCGTCGTCCTATGAAATAAAATCAAGAAAGGAAATTACTCTGGTGGGTTTAACGCTATATATATATAGATATATTGATTCTTGGTTGTTGAGGGTAAAATCAGTTATTATTGTCAAATGGGAATACAGACTTCAACCTCTGGAGGTGGTGGAAATTACGAGACAGAAGTTGTTTTGAATGTATACGACCTTACACCTCTCAATAATTACGTCGCCTGGTTTGGTTTTGGTATCTTCCATTCGGGCATTGAAGGTCAGAACAATCATCTTTTCTCAATCTTTATTTGCCTTTTATGTTTTTTTACCTATTAATAACGCGGTTTTGTTCAATTTTTTGAATTATTCGTGGATTTGTCTTTTCGGATGTGCTGCTGATCATAGCTAGTTCATTCCTTCAGCTCTAGACTATAAATGGTGCTTTTTCTTTTTCTTGGTGATTTGAGGAGTATGTATTGTATCTTTTATTTTTCTTTGTTTCTTTTGTGGAGGTTTCATCTTGTTGTTTGGTCTTGAACTTGGAGTTCTTCAAGAAAAGAGTTTGAAAATTTTCTTTGTGATTTTGTTAGGTTTGATGTAGGGTTTATGATTTAGAGCATCTCTTAACCTATTCATAGGCATGGAACTTGTTGCGCACAAATTGGTAATTTGTCATAGTCCTTTAATATCTTAATTTTGTCATGTTCATTCAATGAGACAATTGACATAATCATTCTAACAAAAGGTAAAGTGCGTTTGGGAGTAGAACCAGTAATATTCTTGGTCACTTATACTGTCTTGGTTGAGCATGAACTCACTTGGCATTGGCTTAACCAGCTGCCTGTGGACCCAACTCAAAGGACATTGATTGTGGGGTTTGTTTCCGGGAGTAGAAGAAGTAATAGTCTTGGCCGCTTATACCGTCTGCATTAGTTGCCTCTAAGGTTCATGATTAATTCATATGGACTACTCCCACTCACAGGAACTACCCATGGCTACTCATAAAACCCGTTATCAGGATCTGAATTAAAATAAATAATAGAAAAAAAAAGCAAATTCTTTTTACAGTTTGATTTTGCCATTATCCACCCACACTTTTCCTCCACCATAGTCTTTGGTGTATTTACTATTTAAAAGTATGAATTCATTAGAGTCATGTTCCATTAATATAAGGCTTGAGATAGACATAGCCTCATATGAAGAAACGTACTGCATACAACGTAACTAAAGCTATACCCCTGATTAAAAGATTTAAATGCTTTAAGAATTCTAATATGCTACTAAACCATTATTACTTAATGCGAATTCTCTATAGTTTGAGACTTGATAGGCATCAAACATGACATCCTTGATCCCCATTTCATGGGAGTGACCAGAGTTTAAGCCTCTGTTTAGGCACAGTTTCAGCAAATTATCCTGCAGCTGATTTTTCACTATTTGCTATTATCTTATACCTGATATGGTAGTCTTTTCTTTTAGGATTTGGTTTAGGTTCTTTATCCCTTTTCCTCTTTCGGCAAAATAGGGATAGAGAAAAACGTCATGTCCAAGAGCTCTAAAGCTATGACGGCTTTAATCAAGCATGCAATGAAACTTAAAGGTGTGCTCTTACTATATAGATACTAATATGGACCTTAGTGCACGTGAAAGCGTATGACAACTCACTACAGCTTGCTATCAGCATGTGAACAGGAAAGTTATCTTTTTCCAAGCTCAAATATACCGTATGCTTCCTCTTCACATATTTTTCTCTATCTCCTCTGCAAACAATTTTCTATGGTGAAAATTAAATATCAAATTTTAAGAAAGGCTGAAAAATCAGAAAGAATTTAGGTAGGTACTTAGTTTCATTCGTTTCACTTTTCTTTGTTTGAGCAGTAAAGGTTGTGAAAACTCACTTTTCATCCCTCAAATCATTATAAGTTAAAAATCTGACAATATTTATCATTTTCTGGAGAGAGTCCTACATCAAGTTAGGAGGTTTGAGTTGATATCTGATTTAGATTAGTACCCCTTTATGCCAATTTCTTTGTTCTTACTAACTATAACTCAGGAGTCTGGTTCTAAATCTTGAGAATTAGTTAATTCCATACATGGCATGTGCCATGCAGCCATAAGGTGATTATTATTTGACAAAATATAGCGCCACTATTGAGAAAGAGAAAAGAAAAAAAGGGGAAGGGGTGGGGGAGGGGTTACAGAAGCTGATTGAAATTTCAACCTCCTGATATTATTAGTGATCTGCTAAAGGGAGGATTTCCGAGGCGCTAGCTGTCGGGTTTTAAACCCCTCTACTAGTCCACTGTATAAAAAAAAGATAAAAAATATAATAAAATAAAAAACTACGATCCATAGTTGAGGGACACAGGGAGAGAGATTCTCTATAAATAAAAAATATATTTGGTTATGAAATATAGGATTTCTTTTGGAAATGTTTGTTTGAAAAGAAATTCCCAATACAATTGTCCCAACAGTCAAGTAATAAGCATGTTTGACTCAGTTCTAAAACTTTCATATCTCTGTATTTTGTTTTTCATCTGATGAATAGCTAACTTTTTCAGTCCATGGAATGGAATATGGATTTGGAGCTCATGACTTTCCCATTAGTGGAGTGTTTGAAGTGGAACCAAAGAGCTGCCCGGGGTTCATCTACAGATGTTCTGTCCCATTGGGTCGTATTGACGTGCCCCCTTCCGAATTCCGGGAATTTGTTGAGACTGTGGCTTCCGAGTATCATGGCGATACGTATCACCTCATCTCCAAGAACTGCAACCATTTTACAGATGACATGTCATTGAGACTGACAGGCAAAAGCATTCCTGGTTGGGTGAATCGGCTTGCGAAGCTAGGTCTGTAGAATTATTTTACTCAAAATTTTCTTTTTTTTTTGTTTGTAGTTCCTTAATTTATCGTCACTATTTTCTTCAGCTTTACTCATTTAAGTATCATTTTAGACCATGGCCATTTTAATTAATTACCATCCTTCAGAAAAAAGGAGAAGATTTTTAGTTGTCAGGTTTGGTCCATTTAGGTGGTCTAATGGTAATAAAATATGTAACTAGATTCCGAGTTTAAATTTGCTACATTATGACACGACATTAAAATATGGGTAATTTTGTCAATATAACTACTTCATTAATGATGTGTTAAAATCTTAACACTGCTTATGTATACATTATCACTATATCAAACTTTAACTCTTGGATTACATCAGCTGAACTGAGTTAGGTGCTAGCCAGTTTTGTTACAAGTAGCTAATTGAAACTATGTACTTGATGCACCTGAATTAATATAATTGCTAGTCCAGTTGCTCAGCACATTTGAAATAAGTAAATCATACTATTTGTGGTTATCAATGGTTCATAGATTTTCAAATCTTTTGTTTCTGTAAAAACTTAAAGCTCCTCCATGTAACAGATCTGGTTTTATTTGAAGTTTAATCCTGTTTGTAAGAGCATCGAACTTCTGTAGTCATGCTGTAGGTCAAATATGAAGTATTTAGGGAATATAATTTATGTCAAATCAACTTTCCTTTAAAATTAAGAATCTAGCATAAGGGAGGGAGCTGCAATTTATTATTTATTTTTATGTATTTATTTATTTAAAATTTGGTGGAGGGGTTTCCCGGGGGGGGGGGGGGGGGGGGGGGGGGGGGGTAGGTGAAGGGTTGGGGGGAGGAGCAGCAGGTTCACTCTCTGTAGTCACAGCTATTTGGTATTTGGACTGCATGCTGCTTGTTCTTATCTGACCATATAAAATATAGTCCATATATAAATATGAGATTTCATGATTTTACTGGTTTCTGGTAAATTACAGGTGCTTTCTGCAATTGTCTGCTTCCTGAAAGCCTTCAAGAAACAACTGTTAAACAGCTACCTGAGTATCATTCTTATGCTGGTATGCCTGCTATCTGAAATCTCCTTAACTCTTTACTCACTTGTCAATGTTACCGTCATGACTTCTTCACAATGTCTAAAATGGTTGTGCAAAGAAAATTCCATTAGCATCCTTCGATTTAGAATCTAACGTCCATTTTAAAATCAATTGTTGATATTTGTTTCATTTCTTTTATCCTATTCAGAAGACGATGCAAGTGGGTCTCTCTCAACCACTTCACCCCATGAACCAATAGAAAGTGACTCAGAAAAAGATACTAAGCAGTTGCTATCACCAACATCAGGAACCGGAGAAGTAGCATTTATTAAAGAGGTCCAAAGGTGATTCGAAGCTGTTTATTGATGATACAAGGAAAACAAAATTATTTGGTGCAAGTGTTGGCCAATTTTCAGCGGAGACTACAGCTCCCAAGGGTAACGTTGTATAGATTATTATTTGAGCAAATTTGCCACTCGGCATCAGTTCATCGCTTGCAGATGGTGGTTTGATTTTGCTGTATTATACTTTTTCCTTTACTTTGTTTGTTGTATGATTTCTTCTGGTTTTCTTTCATCTGTTTATTTTGTACAATTTAAAGACCAGGGTTCAGGATTGATGTTTCATGCCAAGTGTATCAGATTCTGAGCTTGTGATTGAGCATATGTACAATTCTCTTTTTATTCGCATCACTCTCTCTACGTATTATATATATAGAGAGAGAGAGAGAGAGACACACACACACACACACACAAAGGAGATGATCTATAACCAGAACCAGTGCTGACTATGAATCATTTTTTAGTAAACTCATCTTCAACCATTCTATAAAATGAATTATTTGTATTCGCTCGACTAAAAGTTCAATTCGAGCTCAATTCGAAATATATACGATTTAAATATGAGTAAAGTTTAAGATTCGATATATTGCTTGAATCTCTTTAAATTATAATTTTTTATTGATATTTGAATCATATCTGCTCGAAAAAGTTTAAAATGTTTGGGCCTGATTCGAGATCGTACTCGACTCAATAACTAAATAAATTTCAATCAAATTTTATTTTATATTCGATAAATTTTATAAAATAAATTTAAATAACTTAATATTCGACTCGATTTAATTTGTTTACACTCTTAATTGCAATCATGTACGACTAAGATTAAAAGGAAAGATTAATTATCTACAAGTTCTTCTTGCAGATAGTTTACATTAAAAAAATTCAAAACATTGATTCGAAATATATAACGATTTAAATATGAATAAAGTTTAAAATTCGATAAATTGTTTGAATCTCTTTAAATTGTAATTTTCTATTGATACTCGATCATGTCTACTTGAAAAGTTCAAATTGCTCAGGCTCGATTAGAGATCGTGCTCGACTCGATAGTTAAATGAACCTTAATCAAACCTTATTTTATACTCAATAAATTTTATAAACTAAATTTGAATAATTTAATATTCGACTCGATTTGTTTATACCCTTAATTGCAATTATGTACGACCAAGATTAAAAAGGAAAGATTAATTATCTACAAGTTCTTCCTGCAGATAGTTTAAAATTCAATATATTGTTTGAATCTCTTCAAATTGTAATTTTCTATTGATATTCGGATCATATCTGCTCGAAAAGTTCAAACTGTTTGAACTCGATTAGAGATCGTGCCCGACTCGATAATTAAACGAACCTCAATCAAACCTTATTTCATACTCAATAAATTTTATTAACTAAATTTGAATAATTTAATATTCAACTCGATTCGTTTACACCCATAATTGCAATCATATACGATCAAGATTATAAGGAAAGATTAATTATTTGCGAGTTCTTCCTGCATATAGTTTACATTCAAAAAAATCTAACTTTTTCTCTTTCTTCAATCAAATTTTGAAATTTAATTTTTTTATTACAAATATAAAATTATTAATCTATATATCGTTAAAAAAAACTCTCGTTAACACATTTAAAAGACCTATTATTGATATATTCTTATTTAACTAAAATGACCAAAATTTGGATTAAAATTTTATATTTTAAAATACACTATTATAAGTTTTAATTGCAACTTTGGACATTTTAATTAATCAAAATATATCAACAATGTCTCTTATTTTGAAAATCTTTTTGAGACATTTCTTCCTTTTCTACATATATTTTTATTTTCCCTTTTCTTTCTATTCCTCACCATTTTTCAAGTTCCAAACATACCCTTAAGCTTTTATTTCCGAGCAAAATTACATTCAGAAATACCAAAAAACAAGTAACACGCGTAAAACGTAGCAGTTAAACAGAACTAGGCATATCAAAGAAACATTCAGAGCCAAATACCACAAAATGAGTTCAAAATTACAGGATGAATCAAATCATTAGGTGTGCATGATCACCTTCAGGGTTATAGCAATCCAAACAAGAAAACCAATAAAGGGCAGGTCTGATAGGGAGTAAATGTCAGTGACTGGAAAGTATAAACTGCTTTAACCCTTCATAAATCTTCGGTTTTTAATACAAGCTAGCACCTTGAAGTCCTTCGCCAACTTATGACTTTAGCCCCTCCAGTCCTAATTTTGAAGTTAACCAAGCACAAACCTCGTCCATCTCTTCCGGGATTGTATAGTGGCCGAGTCTGCATTGTAAAACAAAGCACTCAAGAAGTTTCCTCAGTGTGTCTAGAACAAGAAAGAACTCTTGATTGGCAAAAATGTTACTCCTAGTGTCCAATTTTAGTTGGCCTGCTTTTTTGCGTTTGACATGGTTTAAACGCCATGCCAAAAAAACACATCAATGTATTATATATTTCTATACGTTTTAAACACAAAGTATAACATATAGAAAATTTAAAATACATCGAGGATAGACTAAAATACAAAACTGTTATCACTTTGGGAAGATATGACACTTAATTTTTTAAAATGGCAAATCAATATCTCGTGATACAATTATTAGTGCAAAAATTGTACATTTCAAGGTATAATTAGCGGTGCCTGACCTGAAAGGAGGTATACGTTTTGCACTACTTATACCACAGGGTAGTAAACTGGTAATTTGCTAAATTGTAAAGTCTAAGTATCATATCTTCACAAAGTGATAAATTCAGGATACAATTTTGCAATTTAGTCTTGAGAATATAATATTGTGTGTTTCTGGCTCGTCTTTAAATTCATACCCCACATAAAAAGGAGTCAACTTAAATGAGACAGGAAAACTAATATATACATACTCAGTGTAGGCTTTGAATGTGCAATCTTGAAAGCCACATGAACTTAATTTCTGATAAGACTTCTCACCGAATTTAAACCGAACCACATCATCACCTGCATTAAATTCAAACAAAATTATTGGCAGATTGTATTTACCAAATAAGCTGATAACAGCAACAAAACTATAACAAATTGACCAATAGGGTAAAAATTATCAAGTAAGAATTATCATCTTCTACAATTTGACAATATCTACCATACTACTGGAAAATTATTATCTTTCCTGCACTGTCCCCAAGCTTTTTAATAAGAATAAAGCTCATGATCAGGAATGAAATTTAAAACCAGCTTCCCTCTGCCAATCTAAGTAGATTCCATTGTTAAAAACAAAAATATTTGAATTTCTCAGTTATCAGAATTGACCACTCTGTTAGCCAGAGAAGGAAAAGGGCATTCAGCAAGCTGCACCCCCAAGACTTTTCTTATAACAAGTGCATGAGAAACACAAATAGCTCATAAATTAAACATAACAAAAGTATTTCAGATTGAAAGTTCAGAGTCAAAGCTAGAAAGAGAAAGCCAGAAAATAAATGAGAACAAACAACTATAAGGGAATATGAACTTAGCAATATATTTGGGTTAACAAGATGACCAAAAGAAAGAAAGCGAAAAGGTAGAAAAAGTAGGTTGAAGTTCTTCTAAACCTCTACAATATAGATTTAAAATTTGTCAATAATCTGAAGTACTGCTTGGAGTGATAAACTAAATAAGTATGAGCCTAAAAAAAAAAGTAATAAAAGAAGAAGATAATTGAAGAGGTAATGAATAAAAATATAGAACAAAATATATAAAATTTCTGAAGTTATATCGATTCTAGCTTGTAGATAAATCTAAGATTGTATATCCAGGCAGCAACTGTACCAGGAGAGTATAGAAATAAGCAATAAGTCTGTAAAATTTCCGAAGTTATTTCGATTGTAGCTTGCAGATATATCTAAGATTGTATAACCAGGCAGCAACTGTACCAGGAGAGTATAGAAATAAGCAATAAGTCTGTCTATAGTATAAGGTTTCCCCAAACGATACATGAATAGGGTCCGGTCAAATGAATTTGGAAGTTTCAACCTTACATTTTTTAATACAGAAAAACTATGGATCACAAAAAAGGAAGTGTGTGTCTAACTAGAGGCCTACAGCAACAAATGGTCAATTACATTATATTTTTTTCTTGATGTTGCCTAGTTAAGAGATATTTTGCTCAAGCTTGGCTCTTCATGCAACCAAGCTCATTAGTACAATATAAAATCTGCTGGAAAGTTAAATAAGTAATAATCGAAGAAAGGATACAACAGAAGCTTTAGATCAAATTATCTATGAGCATCTCAGTTCATATCCTAATCAAGCCGCAATAGTTTCTAATATTTCAATAATGTTGGAGATGCTATAGCCTAATACATTGTTCAGCTTATTCTTGAAATAAAGGTGGTTTTAAACATGTTTCTATATTGCAAGTATATGAGAGATGTAGGTGAATACCTCTACCATGACAGAGCAAAATGGGCAAGGATGCAGCACGCCTTTTAGCCTCATCCCCTTCTACCCTTTTATCTAGAGTCCTATATCAAAATAGCAGAGAATATTTAATCAAAAGAACCAGAATCATTGAAAATAAATTATAATAATCATAATAATAATAGTAATAATCAAAGCAGTAATTATAAAGTGCCCATTGAAAAGATAAAAGGATATAATGCAAGAAGACGGACTTCGAACGAGGAAGCCAGCCACTAAGTCCAACAACTGCACTCAAATTGGCAGTGTATGGATTGCCATTCCCAAATTTTCCTTGTGCAAAACAAGCTGCAGAGTAAATGGAAGTTGCTGCACCCAAACTAAAGCCTCCAATGCCAAGTTTAACTGCTACAGAATTTAAATGACAACCTTAGGATTATAAAACTGAAGAGAAGCTGTTATTTTATGAATAAACTGTTCTTTCTTTTTACGTATCATTTGTTTAACTAATTTTCTTTTAGGGGAGGGGGTAGAGGAATTAATGGTCCTCGGATAATGGTTCCTTTAATTCAGAAGAGCATTTGAATAGCCAATAGACTAATTCTATGAAATGAAAACATCACCAAAATAGACAGGCATTGATGCTAAAAACTCATCCTATACAATCCTAAACACAATATTACACGAATATCAAAATAAATACAAAAGGCTAAGGAAGAAACATAATGTTGAATTACTTGCACTTCCAAGTTGAATTCAAATGGATGTTCCAGAATTTCCAAACAAACTCATATTAAATAAAATAATTCAAGGGAAAATCCATTTTTGTAACAAAAAATGGATAACATGAAATAATAGCCGTGGAGGCAGTAATTGTACACAGTGGACATTAATAGATACATATATTCACCAATATATGATTTAACTAGATACTGACACAGAGTAACTTGTACGTCTGAAATAGAAGAAGGCTAGACATAAAAATAGTAATACTATATTACATATTGAACATTCAATTAAAGCACAATAAGACAAACGAAGAACTAGTTTTTAGAGCTAGATCAAAGCATAAATCAATTAATAGATCTGTCAAAACCTGTAGCACAAATTTTATTCTAAAAGAATTTGCCTGTTATTTAAGACAGTGTTCTAAAAAGCGGGCTAGGCGGCTGCCTAGGCGCTAGCCCCCCCCCCCCCCCCCGGGGGGGCCTCGCCTATGCCCAAGGCTGAAAAAAAATTCTTGCAGGAAATTAGGCGGTACTAGATGAGCCTAGGCAAACAAGACGGATATAGGTGATGATGACTATTAGTTTGTATTTTTTATTATTTATTTGTGTTTAAACTTTGAACAATTGTATGTTTGTGTTTGAACTTTGACATTAACAATATGGATATATGTTTGAACTTTAAGCAAATGTCTTTATTATCTTTATTATAGATTGTTTTACTTTATATTATTATTTTGTTTGGATAAATGTAAAATAAAATATTAAAATTGGCTTAAAATAAAAAATCCCGCCTAGGCGCTAAGCCCTCCTTAAGGCTGTCAACGGGGCGGGTCATGACACGGACCCGACCCAAACCCGATCCGTTTATCCGGATTTGGATCCAGTTTTGAAACTCGATTGACCCGATTATCCGATAACTAAATGGATCGGATTCGGATTGATATAAATCCGACCCGATAATACTCCGATCCGTTAACATATGATATATATACATGCTAAAATATGATATATATACATTTTAATAGATTTTAATACATATATATACATTTTAATACATTTTAATATATTTTAATACATTTTAATACTATGATATACAATGTTCGAAAAAGTTAAAAGCGGTACGAGGCGTTTTTCCTCGGACAAGGCGAGGCGCAAGCCTCGAGGCGGAGCGAGGCGTAAGCCTCGATTTAGTTCAATTGTTCCACAAAAATTAATATCAGTTGACAAGAAATTTGTCTGATTATGGTTGCAATTGCAATGACGGTGATAAATGATTTCAGTTTTGAATTGGCCGCAATATTTGGGACGATGAATTGCACAATATTACAGTTGATTTTAGCCAATGCAAGTACAAATAGGATACCATTCAAAGTTAAAGATATATCATATATCCAAATAACAAAATTTGTTTCTTTTTAATTTTAACTGCTGTTAGAAAATAAAAAGAGCAAGAAACTGAACAAAATTAGTTGGTTGTTTTGAAAACAGAAAATAATATTTACAAAACAGAAAATAATATTTACCGAAAATAAAAAGAGCAAGAAACAATTAGTTGGTTGTTTTCAAAACAGAAAATAACATTTACAAAAAAAAAAAATATTATTTTTTACAGAAAATAACATTTAAGTAACATATTTCATATTATTTGCTCTTATATGGTAAAATCAATTTCAGCTAAGCTTTTGTACCAGCCCTTTATCCTAGAAGTCAAAGAAGGTGGGCTGCTTTTGTACCAGTCCTTTATCCCAGAAGTCAAAGAAGGTGGGCTTTTGTAGCAGCAGTTAGAAGAAGCCAAGAAGGTGGTAACAGCAGTCAAATCTCCAGTAATATTCAGAAGATGGCAGCACAAATATAAAATATTAGTATCATAAATCTAAGACACGCACAGAAAAGGAAAAGGAAACGCAGAAACGCAGTCCTCAAACGGAGAAGAAGAAACGCAGAAGAAGAACGGAGAAGAAGAAATACCTGCTGCTTCGAAAAACAGAAAAAGAAAAACAGAACAGAAAAAGAAAAACAAAAAACAGAACAGAAAAAAAAAAAATAATACCTGCTGCTGCTGCTTCGAAAAACAGAACAGGGCAGGAAAAGAAAAGGAAACAGAACAGGAGGTGAAGAAGAAGAAGAAGAAGAAGAGAGAAGAAGTTCGTACCTGCTGCTTCGAATAGACGAGAGAGACTTGCTTGCTGCTGGATGCTAGAGAACTGAGAAGAACCGAAGAAGTGGGTTGCTGCCTTTATTTTTTAGGTTTTTTACCCACAAAAAGAGGCGTACGCCTCATCACGCCTTGAGGTGACCGCTCCAGTCATTTGAGGCGCAAACTGCTCATGCCCATCCTAGTGCGCACGCTTCGCCCCAGCTTCTTCCCGCCTCGATTTGAGGCGCGCCTCAAGGCGTAAACCTTGAACGCTTTTTCGAACCATGATGATATATATACATTTTAATACTAAGCTTAATCGGATCGGATTATTGGATCGGGTTATCGGAGTATTATCGGATTCTGGTTCGGTCCTTAATATTCGTCGGGTTATCGGGTCTGCTCCGAATCCGATAATTTCTTATCGATTCGGATTCGGATCCGGATCACCCCCGATCCGACCCGTTGACAGCCCTAGCCCTCCTAGCTGTCCGCCTAGCGCCTTTTAGAACATTGATTTAAGGTTAAAAAAAGAAATATAAAAAATTACATAAGCCAGCTCAAGGCATTCAGTTACAATTATGTTAAATAAACAGCATTGAAAGTATAAACTTTAAGGGTCCAGATACTGCCAAGGAAGAACAAGAAAATTGATCATATATTCATAGTATACTTCAACAAGCCAAGAGCCTAAATACCTAGCCTAAAAGTTCAAAATTTCTTTATCAATCAAACTAAGAATATGAGTCTCTGAGGTTTTAGCAATTTAAGAAGTCATAATTATCACTACAAAACCAAGTTCATTACATTGCTCGTATTATAGAAACATCAGATCATATTGAGCTGTGACAATAGAACTTACCGTCAGGGGGTTCTGTGGACAACAAACTTGCAACATGCGCTGCTGAAGCATCCAACCCTTCTAGATCTTCGTTAGCATCTTCTAAAAGGTCACTTACATCACACCCTAAAAAAAATAATAAACTTCAAGTTATTTTAGTAGATGTGAAAAAGAGCAGAATTTTTTTAAGGAAAAAAAACAGATAAAAATAAAACAGCAGCAGATTTATAGTCCATTCAACAAATTTCAGCCCTATTAATAAATTTCCATATTAGAGATCATACTTTTCCTTTCTACAAAATGCTTGTAACAGATTCTGAATATGTAGTTGCAGCGATTGTTCTTACATTTCCCTTTCCAATCATATGTTGCAACTAAAAGTGTGAATATATTTCTCATTTCCATATTGATAAGTAAAATGACGTGATTTAACTTAACTAAACAACCACGTTTCCAAAGCATTAACTTACAAGCAGTCGAAGGAAAGCCACCAAATAAAGTTATTGGTTGAGAAGGAGCAGTTGGGCAGATCCACTTAATCTGCGGCATATATTATTCAATAAGCACTTGATTGTAAGGCAAACCCACTGCTCAGAGAAACTCTTGTTTTTACGCAAGGAAAAAAAGAGAAGGAAAAAAAAACATAAAGACAGTTTACATACAGTAAGTGTACAACCCTTACATTTGGAAGAGGGAGCGTCTCCAAGAGCTGGGACCAGCTGCAGACAAAAGTAAAAGACAGAATGAGCTCAGATAAGAACCGGCCATTTAAAGAAAGGTAAGTAGTTAGATATAACCTTGAGCCATTATCACCGAGTCCATGTAGCCAGACTATAGTGGCCTGGTGTCTACCTTTTGGTCTAACCACATGTGTTCTTCCAAATTCAAATGCCCTTCTAGCAGTTCTACCACCTGTGATGCCAATAACAGCCAAATTTGTCATCAAATGACAAGCAGAAGAAAAAAAATGGCGTACTGTTCATCATTTGTGTTCTTTTGAAAATTATCTCAGTAAAACATAAAGTTTACTCAAATCATTTCAGATTAAAAGACGAGAAATGTCCAAAAATCAATGATATGCTTGGTTGTCAAGAAAAACGAGGAAACAAAGGCTTTCCATTGTTGGAGACTAAGAGAAAAGATAACTTCAAACAGTTACTCCAAATTTAAATACTTGGCTAGGCTCCTTGTTCTCAGCTTTGGGAACCTAATGAACAAAGGAAATTCAAGATTATCTTTTCCTTTTTCCTTTTCTTGTTTTTCCAGTATTCATGGCAACAAAAAGATAGCAAGAAGGAATTTTAACTTTACACTTCCTAATCATAATTCTGAGATAGAGAGGGAGAACATAGTGACACAATACAACTAACCGGAACCCAGAGAAGGTCCACTCATACTCATACTACTTTCAACTGAGAAAAATCGTGAGTTGCAACGATTGAGGATGCCACCTGCAATGAATAAACCCCAAATTGACTTCATCTCCATTCATTCTAATTGAATTGAATCATACATTGAAACAATAAATTTCCTTATGAATCTGTCCTGGTTACATGCTTTATTCCTTTCGGTTATACTCTTCGGCTATGTTTGTTTGCAAGGATTACATTTGGGATAACACTATTAATCTAAAGTGTGTTGTTTGTTTTCAAATTTGGACTTGGGACTATTAGTTCAGGGATTATAAAATGACTTAATATGGGTGATTATTTAATACCATGTTCAACCAAGTATTATAATTCCCACCATTTGGGACTAAATATTTCTAGACAAATTTAACCTTAACATTTTTCTAAAATGACCATAATAGCCTATTCTATCCATTTATCAACCTCTTTTGTTAGAAGTGTTTTGCAAGCCGATGTGTGTGGTGGCGGTCTTCCTAGATGTAAAGGCTATGTGTAGCCTTTTGTTTTTTGTGCTCTATCTTTTGTACTGGATGGCTCCTTTTAATGTTTAATGATAATTTCCTTTGTTTTCAATTTTTTTTTTTTATAGTCTGTCTATTAGTAAATTATCAACCTCCTGATTCTTTACTCACACACAGCTGCACCGTCATACACATGGCGGCCATACGCAAACATATAGCTATATATATTTACTAAAAATTTAAATTAAACTTTTTAATTGGAACGGAGAGAATGTATATACACACACACACACTCTTTCCGTTCTACAAAAAGTCTAATTTAAAGAATTCATTTAGAACAAATAAACTGTCTCTACAGACTTGTGAATCACATTTGTTCAACACTTGATACAAAATTGTACAAAATTTTGAAGATTTTAAAAAAAAATTAGAGTCTAGTGGAATAGTAGCAGTTGCACTGCATATTCCTTGTGGTGTCTAATTAGATAATTATTTTAGATAACTTATTTTAGCAGTATTTATAAATTTATAATTAATTGTTCATAATTTTTTTTTTTTATGTATAAACAAGTTTAAATATGTTATTATTGGTAAGGATATAATAGTCCAAAAGATATTTTTTTATCCAATCCTTTAAAATCATGGAAAAAACAAACATAACCCATGAATAATCCCATAAAAACCAAACATGTGACTAGGATTATTTAATCCTAATATTAATAGTCTTAGAATTATAATTTCATGGATTATAATAGATTATAATCTTTGCAAATAAACATGGCCTACAAACCTCACCCAAAAACATACACACAAATATGTATGTGTGTATATACACCCACCCAATTGAAAGTTGCAACGGATATACAAAATCCATAAGTTGTGAATTTTTCCAGTTATGCATACACCAAATTATCATTGCCCATAATACACACCACATAAACTAATAATCAACAAAAGATTGGTTTTAATTAGACCAAAAACAATTTGGCCAGTCAAGCTCATGAATTGTTCATAATAGAAAGACATTCATGTATACAGATAGGTGGACAGAAATATTTATATATGTGCAAAATAATAAGGTTGAGTAAATGGATAAAGATCTGATTAGGGTTTTCAGAGACTGACCTAAAGTCGGATTACAGACAGCTGAAGTCGGAACAATTCTCTCTCTCTCTGCCGTCCTCCACTCTTTCGCCCGTTTAAACTTAATCTCTCATCCTGATGCTATACTAGCTTTTTCGTTCCTCGATATCATCTACCATGTTCTTTGGGACTGGTAATAATAAATTAATCAAGTTTCGTATTTAATTTATAAATTTAAATTTTAGTAATTCAGTTTCTTTTTCTCACCAATCAAAACCCTTGGACATGATGCAATAATTTGGGGCCTTAAATACTAATTCACGTCATACCAGGTCAAACCTTTTCGAAAGAAAAAATTTAACAAAATTATTGATTTACAAAATAATAAATAAATAAATAAATAATGCTATTAATATGACCAATCATATTAGGCCCAATAATATTAAATTGGGCCTAGAACCGTCAAACTTCGCCCTTTATGGATGAAAAGTATAAATATGGAGTTGCTCGGTGATAAAATATTGAATATAAAAGAAAATTATAAAATAATATAAATAATAATTATTAGTTATAATTATCGAATTCATTCATATATAATAGAATCTCTTTTAATTATAATTTGATAAATTAATTTATATCTATTTTTTTATAATTATTTTTTATTATTGTAACATTACTTCATATTAAAGGTCACGACAAAATTAATATAAATGTTACATAATAGTAATAATTTATTTATTTATTTTTTAGTTATTCTCTTAATCTCTATTTTCAAGAACCTTAATAATTAAAATATAATATTATAAGCTTCAAAAAGCAAGTTAGATTACATATTCTCACTTGTTCTTATCAGTGCACACAAGCGTTGAAAATATCATCATCCTATAAACCAATATTATAAAGCCTCCGTGGGAGGCACTGGCGTTGCGGGGTGATTTTGGGTCGCGTGTAATTTGTTTTTTATTTATTTATAATTTTAGATATATTATTTGTTTTTAATTTTTAATTTTAATTTTTTTTTATTTTTATTTAATTCTTCAAATTTTATAAAATTATAATTTTATCCCACATAATTTATACACGTAACATGTGTGCAAGTTATACTTAAAAGCTAAGATAAGTAGCGTTCAATAATATAATTGGAATATTTAAAGATAATCTTTTTAGTGTTAAAATGCGTTAATAAAAAATTGAATTTAGTCTTTTTCAAATTGTATTTGCATTTAAATTTGGAATTATCTTTTGTAAGTTAATTAGCATATATTTTGAAATGATATGAGTAACAATAATATATTTGTTCTTATAACTCTGTTAGTAAAGCCAACTTATTCCACCAACACGTGCTTTAAGGTTATACTCCCTTTCTTCCCAAAAAATTGGCTTAATTTGAATTTTAAAATTAAATTAATTAATTTTCAATTTAAAATTTATCTATTTTTTTAAAAATATTTGTAAAGAGATTATAATTGTAAGAAAGTACGTTTAATTTATTACAACATCTAATTTTTAAAAGTTTAAAAATATAAATAAATGTGCTTAATTATTAATTTTAAAATTAGACAATTTGACCAAAAAAGTCAAACTAAGTCCGTCTTTATGGGTCAGGGGGAGTAGTAATTTTCTTGTCATGGTTAGCAAATACTCCTTCCGTCCTATTTATTATTTTAAAATTTTAAATGAATAATGATAATTTTAAATTTAAAAAATATCTCAAATTAATTTTTAGAAAGTCACTAAAAATTATATAATTTAGATAAGCACTTTAACTGATAAGGAACCTTATTTTCCAATTGTATAAGCAACCTCATTTAATGAATCGATTCATGATAATTGGAAAGTGATTTAGAATTTGGCTTCGTCAACAAGAGGGAAAAACACATGCTTATGTACCGTAATACTAATCTCTTATTCTTCTTAATTTCCCTGATGCTTCTACCATATAACAGCCATGACAAAACATTATTCACGTTGCCTTGCCTCTCCCTTGGTTGGTCAACCCGCATCCAAATTTGACTTTAAAATTTCATTTGGAATATTTGAAATTTGGAATGAATATGAGCTCTGACTTGCGTGTAAATTATGACCCAAAAGGGGATTTAATATATAACTAATACTTCCTCTATTCCATATTAATGAAAATTTGTTTTAATTTACTTGTTATTTATAATTATTTTTTTTTAAAAAAAATTAATTATCTTTTTTTATATTATCTATGAATTCTCTTGTTTTTTCAAGAAATTATATCGCTTATATATTAGTGCCCAACTTTATACAAAGGATAGGAATAAAATTTTAATTATGAAATAATAATATTAAATAACTTTCTTAATTACTAATTTATATGACTGAGATTAAAAAGTCAAATACATGTGCCCTTAGAAAATGCACTTTTGATGAGTCAAACTTATAGCAGTTGAGAAGATGGGAGTATGGGACCAAAAATTATAAGAATATTATTCTTTGTTTAAACAAAGTAAAAAGAACAATGAAAGCCAACTGGAGTAACAATTCTCTACAAAATTATATATCTATTTAATTTTTCATATCAACAGGGGCGGATTCAGCCTATGAAGTCAGTGGGGTCAAATTTAAAATAAACAAATTTTCATAAAAAAATAAAAATAAATTACAAAACTAAATAATATCCAAATATTATTTATAGCAACATTTTTCTAAATTTCATTACTTAAAATTGTTAAATGATAGTCTTATTTTTATTAGTTACAAAAATTTGCAAGCAATTACCAAAAAAAAAATCCGTTAGTAACTACAAAAAAAATTCAAAACAATTGATACACAAAAATTATACACATAAATATAGATATAGAATAATATACTAGTGTTATCTACTAGTACCTTTCCCAAAAAATGACTTTTGTTCTCGAAGATAGTTGAAGTAAGTGTTCATATCAATACGATCGAAGAGCATCTCCTTCTAATGATAGAGAAAAGCGTATGTGCAAAAATAGTTAGCAAAATCGACGCCCTTGTCCACGAATTTTTCTTTTGCCGAAATGGTCCGCAGTCTGCTGCACATTGGGTGTTCATGAGGAGAGAGAGAATAGTACCGAAGAATCGTGTAGAGAGAGTTTACTCTACTTCATTTATAGTACTATATTTTAAATAGTACTTAATTTTGAACCTTACAAAACTATTGAGTTTGGTTAACTAGGCTCCTATAGCTTTTGTTAATGCACGTGTATGGTGTAGCCCACCATCAAAAAAGACGCAATATGGGATTATTAATGCTTTTTAAATGAGCCACTACCATTAAAAGGAAAAAGCCACAAAAGAAGTGGAGAAAGTAGAAAAAGTGGAGAAAAAAGAGGTTGAAGAAAAATGAGGAAGAGTGCATGAAAGAAGGAGAAAAGACGAAAGAGTTGGAATAAAATAATAATGGCCTTTAATATTCAATTCTAGAAAATCAAAATTTGTCACAAAAAGACAAAATTACATCTCTATTTTTCCATTTACAGTTATTAACGCACATTGTACGGTAGGAATCCTGCTCTTTTTTTCTTCTTGAAAACTCAGTGGAGTCAATTGACCCCATTGCCCTAATGTAGGTCCGCCACTGCATATCAACATATAATGAATGCATAAGATATGTACTTCCGTTGTAATTTTACTTTTACTTAATTATAAAATATATGTTTAAAGAAAATATCCATAAAAACTATGAGATTTAGCTTTGAGATATGATATGAATCGGGTAAATTTTAAATTCAATAATATCTTATATTTGATTTTAAAAAGTGAAATTTGTTCTTATTATTTTTTATTTAAAAAAAAAAGAAAGAAGTAAATAATACTTGTTTGGTGACAAATCTTTATAAAAAAATTCTAGACTTACCCACAAATCTTACCCGATATATTTATTCGCAGAAAATACAAAGAAGTGTGACTCTACTTTTAATTATTAAGATAAATGTAGTGGAGCCATATTTTTTTATCTTTTCTGCAAGTAAACTTTGTGGATAAGATTTGTAGATAAGTATAGAAGTACTCATATTTGTACAAATGCACAAGCGAAACTTTAATGGCTAATTAATGTGTAGCTTTGTGTCACCGCCATTAGGGGTGTCTATCGGTAAAAAAATTGAACTGGCATCGAATCAAAAATGCCGTTAAAACAAGAATCGGTATCGGTACCGAATTATCGGTTTCGGTACCGGTTCGGTACAAATTCGAATTTGTATCGGTACCGAATTATATTATTTATTTTGGTTCTTTCGGTATATCGATTTTTATTGAAATTTAAAAATGTTCATACTAAAATCGGTACCGAAAAAATCGATACCGACCGATTTGATAAAAAACAAAAAAAAACGAATATTTTAAACACCCTGACCGCCATCACCATTCGAAGTTTTGAATGCAACCTGTGGACTGCTTTGATTACTATAACCACCGTATAGTAAGTATTTATTACAAAAACCTACTCCTATCATGCATGCATATAGATCGATCTATACAGAGTGTGAAAATCTATGTATATACGGATCAAAATTGAATACGCCAACCAACCAGGCAACCACAACAAAAACAGAATATTTTTTTTCTCATAGTCAAGTGCATGCTAGCTAGCTCAAAATTAAGCCTGTTGTGCCAAAAAATCAAAAACGAAGAGTGAGTGACCGCATCTGAGGCCTGATCGCTGAGTCTGAAGTCTTAAGGTTTATCACTTTAATTTACTGTTAAAGACTAAACAGAAACCACCACTACAATATGTATTATACGCGCCTAAACTAATTTTAAAGCTTAATTATTTCCTTTACTGCAATGCAACATGCCCCAACTCCTACACACACACACACACACACACATATATATATAATCTGCTCGATCCACTATATATATACTACAATATTCTTGATGATTGGCGTAAAGTTTAACTTTAGACTTGTTCTTGTGACGTAATTATACCTTGAAATCATCAACCATCACTACATAATTGAGGTTGGTAAATTTTTAAACTAAATGAGATAATCTAATGATAAGTTCTCTCCTTTTAATATAAAGGGTCATATATATGTTCGATTTTATCTTTCATCCACGTTATATAATTATCAAAGTATATGTTCTAAAATAATAATAATAATAATAATAAAAAAGTTGAGAAATTTTAATATGGTAAAGATGCCGCCATTCAAAATCATGCACGCGCGGCTGATTTTGCGAGTATACATCCCATGCAAGCATATATATTTATACACTCACCAGAGAGAATCAAATCAATTTACAAAGCTCCAAATGTGAATATTATAAATGTTTATGCAAAGTGATACATATATCCTTTTTTGTTATCGCTACAAAAAAACTAGTCAACTTTATTTGTAGTAAATTTCCAGTCCTTTCAAGCCAGTGCCCTTAAAAACTATCAATTTTGCTGTCATACAAACTCTTGTATAACAAACAGCAAGATATGGTAGCTTCCCCTAATAATTCTACTTGTTGATGAGAACAATGAAAGGAGCTTATATAAAATAGACATTTTAGTATTTAATTGTTGCAAGTATTAACGTTGTGAGCTTAGATTCGAATTTTTCTACATATGCTAAATAACAAACCTTATGTTTCCATCCAATTGCCTTGCCTTACCAGCAACCAGATGAAGCAAAATGCATGCTAGAAAAAACCATTGTAAATTCAAATCCTATAAATAAAATAGTGCTGAAAAATGATATTTTCAAGAACATGATCGCTAATTCAAGTCTCCCTTGCCCCTGATTAATCAAACAATAATTCTAAGTGAACAATTAATGTCTGCATTCAAAAGCTTGCCTACTTTTGATTTTCAAACTTTTATTTATATTCAATATTGGATCCCTGCATCGTCGTCTCCCTTTCCATGTTGTTCTTCTCCTTCTATAATTTATGGCTAATTTTAGGTATGTCGGAGTAGCGCTGCTCTAACGACCAAAACTAATGGGAAAGAAGGAGAAAAATACAAGGATAGAATAAATTCTGGCTAGACATTACAAACATAAACTAGATAATGATATTTGCTTAACAGACTGACAATGGTACATGTTGGTTTTGTTTGCATTTACTAGCAAATAATGTAAATACACATTCAAAGTCTTTTTCTTTTTTTTGTTATTTGACCAAAGAAGGGGATCCTTTCTCTAATACGCAAAAAAGAAGATAATAATACCTTAAACTACTACCGGCCTGAAAGTATGGACATGCAGGAAAATGAATATCTTAATGAAGAAAAACGGCTACTCTTTACTTGAGCCGATGCTAATTCAGAAATCCTTGCCCTTTGATGACCCAAACCTGGCTCTTCATCTGTTGACAAAAGATCAACAACAATCATTCGAGTCTCCGGGGGCTCTTCAATGTTCACACGCCCTTCTAGAAATTCAACAACTTGAGCCATAGTTGGCCTAAGCCTAGCCTTCTCTTGTATGCACCATAATGCTATACAAACCAATCTCCTCACTTCATTTTCATCAATCTGTTTCCCTTCGATAAGCCTATGATCCACCACATCCATAAGCCTCCCTTCTCTCAATTTCTGGCTAACAATTTTAGGAAAATATTGAAATGCTCGTTTCGTTTTATCCTCTTCATTTTCAATCCTACAAATATTTCTCCGACCCCCAATAATCTCCAAAAGCACCATTCCATAACTATAAATATCAGACTTTTCAGAAATCCCAAACTCCAATAGCCACTCGGGGGCTAAGTAACCTTTAGTACCTCGTATCGTAGTGATAACTCTGCTCTCATCTTTCCCCATAAGCTTGGACAATCCAAAATCTGCAACAAGAGCACGATAATTCTCATCAAGAAGAATGTTCTCTGGCTTCACATCAAGGTGTAAAATCCGCGACCGACAATCATGATGAAGGTAAGAAAGCGCCTTAGCCACATCAAGTGCAATCCTACACCTCAAGTCCCATGAAAGGCAGCCACCTACTACTCGATGACCCGAATTTTTCCCTTGTGGGAAAATCCACTTGTCCAATGACCCTTTTGGGATAAAATCATAGACAAGAAATCGTGGTCCGGTCGGGACAGTACAATATCCAATAAGATGCAGAAGATTTACATGTTGCACACTAGCAATGGCTGCAACTTCTGATCTAAAGTCCTTTTCACCGCGCTCATTTCCCTCCATTCTTTTAACTGCCACAGCTGTGCCATCACTTAGGATTCCCTTGAAAACAGAGGCGGATGCCCCTCGGCCTATTAAGGCCTGGAAATTATCGGTTGCTTCTTCTAGCTCTTTGTACCGGAATTTAGTGGGAACTCCTGCCACTTTTCTTAGGAAACTGTACTCGATCTTTAGCTCTCGTCCTTCTGAAACCAGTCGAGTTTCTAGCAATTTTTGTCTGTGGTTAAGGCGCCTTCGGATAATAAAAAAGGCAAAAACAGCGAGGATGGCTGCAATATCAGCACCGGCGATGAGGAAAAATGTCTCGGAAAGTTTAAGGCAGACACGAGCGATTATGATGATGATTAGGAGAAGTATTACCAATGAAATGGTAATTATGTTTGCTTTCTTGTCCGCCATTAAACTTCCATTCGCCGGAAATTTGTTTTCATAGATGTATACTTTGTGATTTTCATCATCAAATAGTCAAAGGACAAAAGAAATATGTTATGTAATTTTCTGAGAAGGGAAGGATGTCAGTGTCACATTCATTTACCAATGTCTAAAATTTATTCAAGAGTACAAATCCTTTTCGGACTGGGGCAAATGGTTGGATCATGGGCCAATGATTTATTTTATTATGGTTTGAAGAGGTTGACCATATCATCCTCCCTTTTTACTATATATATATATATATTCTTCGGAATAAAATTTCATTTTGATTTTAGTTATGTCCAGGCTTTCGCCTCAAATTCACAATAGATTTTTTTTTTGGACCTTTTAACAAAAATAAATTGAAGTAAGAGATTTCAAGAAAACCGAACAAATTAAATCAAGTGTTGAACGTTTACTCCACAAGAAATTTGGCTGATATTGCAGCAATACTTGCGGGTAAACTAAAGCCATAGATTGAAGAATTTTGAAGTTTTCAACTTTCTCATGCTTAGAAAAGTCACTAGTTAATTGGTTTTGGTGGTTCGGTGTAAACTATAGGTATTTCCATATATATTTCCCTTTTTTTCTCATTAAGACTTTCCATTATTATATTGTTCAAGTTCTTAGTCATGTATATGGAATATTTCATAAACCTAATCAATCATATTTTATGAATTAGGACCAAGTTTTAGGCAGGGACTCGTTCAATCTCTAATAATTTTTTACTGGAGTTGTTTAAAGTTTTATATTCCAACAAATTACCTTTATGGTACTGTTGATAAAATATCTTCATTGCAACTATCTTGTCAACTCATATTATTCCTAAAATTACTGTGACAGACTAAAAAAAAATTACCGTATTTATGAGGAGAGTAATACCAAGTCTACAACTATAGCAGCATGAGAATATGTATGTACTTTATACTGAACATAGATGCTCAGATGATGCAAGAAATTTACACTATTTTATACAGTAATTAAGACAGATGAATTGCGATTTGACTTTTGAGAGACACTTGTTTATTCAATTACAAGGGCATGTAATGCTCCTTGCAGCATTTTGAACCGACTGTGAATGTAAATTTATAATTCTGATACACGATGCTGACGGCTCGAGGCAGTGCAGAATCAGTCAAATTTATTACGTTATCTGTTTCATAGAAATACTTTTATTTGCAAAGTTTGTCAAATTTAGAGGCACACTTGCCAATCTTATCGAAATTAATTTTAATTCTTTTGTGAAATTTTATCATACATATACTGAGTATCATTGGCCAAATTAGTTGTACGTACACAAAAGAATCAGAGCAAATACATGATCACATATACCATTTATATATTCTATATTAATTTTTACATATCATAATTTGGATCATTAGGCATAGTTTCACTCAAACTTGTGAAAGAATTAAATCTTTAGTCTGAACAAATCTATTATCCTTTTGAAATTATTTGGCTCAATGATATCTTAATTACAGTCTCACATTAGTGTGTTGTTTCAATTAAATTTAAAAAGTATACAATTGAGGTGGTTTACCATATTTTGCCTATGGATGTTGGACATATTTTTCTAGATTAGTTATGATTGCATGATTTTTATAGAGAATATTTTAGTTCTAAAAATGTCTATAGCTTCTACTGAAGAAAGAAGAAAATTTGTTTGCTTCCTCACCAATCAAACAAGCGTAATTTCAAGAGATTTTTAAATTTAAAATTTGAATTGAATGAGTACGAGATTGATGGCCATGAACATGTAGAGTACTAGACAATGTATTGTGAGTTTCAAAAGCCTATTAGTACACCAGATTGAAGAATCGCTATGTTTAAAAGCTCGCAAGGGTATTATTTTGGAAGAAAAACGACTTTTATTTTCTAAAATATGTATAAAAGGACCTACAATTGTTCTCGAAACATTTTAAAATACTTTCTCTCTATTTAAATTACAAAATTGTTATTAAATTTTCAAAGTTAATGTGATGTATTTACAAACTCTAAATTGATATGATTAATTAACAATTATCGAATAATAAAATTTGAAGTTTAGTAATACTATTTTTTAAATAGCAATTCCCTTTTATTTTCTTCATTAGGTGAGTCATAAGGGTGAGCAATTCAGTTATAACCGAATCGAATAGCTTATTCGGTTATAACCGAAAATCGAAATTAACACATTTTTTATATCCGAATTGGTAATCGAATTAGTAGATAATTGAATTACCGAATAATCGAATTTACTATTCGGTTATTCGATTAATAACCGAAATTAACACTAAAAAAAAAGTGATATTTGCTTAAAAAGAAGGTGATATATGTTTTGTATTTGGATAAAGAAAGTGATTTTTTTTGTTACATTTTGCTATTCGGTTAATCGGTTAACCGAATAGTAAAATTTTACTATCCGAAATTGAACCCGAAAATCGAAATAAAATCAGTTATAACCGAATTATCTAAAATAACCGTAATATTTCGGTTATAAAATTTCGATTCGGTTATTTTGGTTCGGTTATTTGGTTATAATCGAATTGTGCTCAAGCCAAGGCGTTTTCCTTAAATGCCTGGTGAAATGGTCAATGTTCCATAGTCAATTTAGGTCATGGCTGGTTTCAATATTTTGAACAGTAAGCAGTGTCAATTGACCTCCTTGAAGATGTCGCGGGACGGCCCGCCCTTCTTCAACCGAGCCCCCTAAACTGGACTTGCTTTGTTTTAGTAGTCATCTTATTCCATACGGCTACTTTTACAAAAATATGATTTGAAAATGAAATATATGCATAAATAATATAGACATACTAATCATCGATATATACGACGCTTAAACATTTCACTTCATATATTTATTCTCAATAAATTATGGATATCATATCATTCCTCGTGTTATGCTTCCAATGATTCACGTATTTATAAGTTGAGGCATACATTTAACTTATTATAAATAACATCGCTACTATATGATTTAGTTATGATATTTTTTAATTAAAGAAAATCACAATCTATAATGCTGAAACTAAATTTTAAATATTTTTCATAATTACTACATCTTAAATTCCCAGATCAAATTTTGCACTTTTCACTCAAGCGAAGAGAGTCTAAGTATAAAATTTGTATGCATAAATGCACATTCTTTTTTAATTTTATCATTTTTGTATAGTACAAAAATTTTATCATTTTTGTTCGTTTGAATATCTGCATTTAATTGTATTTAACTATTTATTGATTTCATCTTTTAATTTATCCACCATTCTTTTCTTCTTTTCTCCTGTGCAGGCTTTTGCAAACTATGAAGATATATGGGAACCAAACAGAAAGGTTGAATCTCAAGTACGTTAATGATTCAGGATGTGAGGTTAAGGAAACCAAAGCAAGAATGTAACTCCATGTAAAAGATAACTTTTTTGATGCTCAGGAGTCAGGACAACATATGTTTCCAGTAATCGTGTAATGTATCCTCCATAACTCTGAAGAGAAGTTCACCTTGTTGGTAATCTCAAATTGAAGCACATCACATGAAGGGAGTGTCCAGAAATTCATAGCAGCTGAGAAGGAAGGTAGGAGTCGCGCTGAGTTGCTGCATCCCTATCTCCCGAAAAGGTAGAAGCAGTTGCTTCCCCCAGAGAAATGCGGGATGAAAATACATACACGCATCTCCTAACAACATAACACTCGTGGTGTGATGTCGCAGGTGCCCAATTTTTTTTTTTTTTATTTTAGAAAAATAAATATGTAATAGTGCAAGTAAGAGTCGATCCCACAGAGAATGATTAATTTAATTTTATGTTTTGTAAACCAAAATTGAGGGGTTTTTAATTAAAGAAATAATTTAAATAAAATTAACTAAAATAAATATACAAGAAATAAATAAGAAGAAAAAGCCTTGGTTTAAGTCAACATCTACCATCAAGAATTTACAACTGATCACTGATGCAGGAATAACTCAATTCATATTTTGAACATTCACCGTAGAAATAACTACTCGCAGGTGGAATAATTTTTCTCCTCTCTCCTTAATTTTAGATAAGTAGAGCCACTTGGTCTAAATACCCTTACTAATAAACAACATCCGGCACTTGCTAAAGATTTAATTTAATAGCAGTATAAAGAATTAAAGAGATCGTTGAACTAAACAATACAAACCACTTGTTTGCATTTAATTTAGATGAATATTCTTCCTAAGATAAAATAATTTTTTGATCTGCAAAACAATTATTAAACTTAGTTGCTTCACCAATAGCAGTAGATTAATATGAATAATAAACTAGTAGTACTCCTAGCAATTAGACAAACCAATCATAAAATTAAGCATAGAAAAATATTCAATACTCAAAATATAAATTGAACAATTAAAATAAATTAGATCTCACAGTGTATAAATCTTGATGGCTTCAATCACTTAAACCAAGAAAAATAATTTAGCTACTTATAATTGTAGAGAACACCAAAGAATAGAAGAGGGAATTTTTCTAATGTAAAGTTGTGTATTACATTGGGTCTCAAGCCCTCCATTTATAGGCTTCATAAACCTCCTAACCCTAATAGGATTTATAATTAAAAATAAAAGAAAAATAAAATAATTATTATCCTAACCCTAATAGGATTTAAAATACAAAATAAAATAAATATAAAATCCTATTTGTTCTCCTATCCTAAATTGGAATTGGAATTGGAATTTTATTTATTTGCTACTATTGCTGAAACCACACGCGGAAAAAAGAACAAAATTTGTCAAACAATTGGGACCCACGCGTAGAGAGAGAAAGAAACAAAACTGTCAGCCGCCACCCGCCACTCGCCTGGGACCCACACGGAGACAGCTGCCAGCCGCCGCGCCTTCATTACCGTTGGCGTGTAAGCCATGCGCCTGATAAAAAAAATATATGCTCGACCGCGCATTGCGCGGTCTGATTCTCTGCCCAGCTGCTTTCGCGCATAGCGTGATGTTCCTTTGCTTTTCCATTATTTCCGCGCATGGCGCGATCATTTCTTGCAGCTTTAATTACAGAATTGTCCTTAGACTTTTATTTTGCTACAAAACAAAATATAAATTAATTATAAATAAATAAAAATACTAAAAATAATAAAAATACATAAAATTAAATAAATTACCTAAAACACTCAAAAATATTTAAAAACTCACAAATAATTAAGTATAAAATATCTAATAAATTGATATAAAATCGACTTATCAACTCGCTTTTTTGAGATGGATGTCGAATGGGAGACGCCGAGTGGTGCTTTTGGGTGTTTGCCTGCAATAAGCTTAGGACCCTATGTTCCGCTGGCAGTTGTAGTGTTACTAGCGATAGTCCCTATGTGTTGACAAGTCATTCAAGTCGATCGTTTTGAAGATAATGAAGGTCAGTATAGTGATGCTGAATCTTTTTGTCAGTTGGGATGTGGGGAGGAGCTTTGCATCCCTTCCACCAAAGAGGAATTGGCAAAAGAAATCCATAGGCTAGAGTTGCATGCCTATCGATGCACTATAATGGCATTACATGCATTTGGCCGCATAAGCATTTTCTATTAAGGATACTATTGATGCTTGCCTTGCATTAACCAGGGCCAAGTAAGAAGTACAACTTGCTTCCACACCTTGAAAGGTGGTGTTGTGGTATGCCTTCTTCGTCTTGGTATAGGCAATGGAGCAATAGCAGCATCAAATTAGCTCCAAACACGACAGTTTGTGATCAGCCATTGGCATGACTAATATACTTCGTTGCTGCCTTCTTCTATTTGGGCCATGTGAATCTCAAATGTGTTTCTTATAAGGATGTAGGACAGAAGGACCAAACTTGGCTGCCATGGGATGTCCTGGTACGAAAAGGTTCTGTTTTGAACCTTAACCTCAGCTCCATATCATTTACTTTCCTGCCTGCTGCTTTATTCTATTTGTCCCAAAGTTATTTCATGTTTTGGAATAGAGTTTGTCGCTGCTTTTATGATTAGTTTGTCTAGTTTGGTAGGCAAGGTTATTAGAAGTCTGCCTTTTAGAAGAGGCTGACTGCTTAGGTGTTTCTGTTGTTGAACAGAATGTAGAATTTAAGATAATTAATAAAGCTCCTGACCAATTTAAGAAATATTTTATGAAAACGATGGTCCTGTAATCATAAACGTGGTATTGGTCGTTATGAAAGAGTGAAAAAAGGAACCAACTGGGAGATTCTTTTTCTGAAGGTTCTCCCAAAAGCTTCTCAACCGTAAATTAAAGCTTATGGAAGTTACAACAATCATGATTAAGGTTATCAATCTTTTATAAACTTAGCATTATAGCATATATACTTCCTTGCAACCAATGATCTAATATTGATAGCTTGGCTAGAAACCTGAAATCTAGAGCATTTCATAAATTTGATGGGGTGAAGGCTATCGATGACTTTTTTCCCCAGCAACATTTGATGACTATTTTGGCTTGCATAATAAAAGTACGGTATAGTATGCCGCGGAAGAGTTGTTTAAGATATGTATTGAAGGCTATATACCGCTCGTGGAGGTATGTTTACACTTTCTTATGGTATACATTTTAGAAACTAATACTATTCTAAATTGTTTTACTCATATATTATTTTCTTACAGCACTTACTTGAGTGCAGATCAACTCTTTGATAGTCAATTTCAGCGTGGAATCCTTCCACCAATCCGCTAAGGTATGAAAAAAGTAATATGAGGGTCACTTGGTAAGTCATTTGCCTTCCTCTTCCCACTTCCACCCCCTCCTCCCCAAAAAAAAAGATCTCCTTTCTCATGAAAAATCTGCACTAATGCTTAATTGGACCCAATGGAGTTTGAGTTTGATTCTTCTTTTCATAATTGGTAGTAAATTTTCCTTACGATTGTGAACAATGTGTAATAGTTGGAAATAATTCACAAACTGGCAGAGAGAAGACAAAGTTGGAAATAGAAGAGAAATCCGGACGAATGAGATGCAAGGAATTTGTGGAAGATGTCTCCAGGAAGGGGAGGTATCAGAAATAACATTCTGGTGTTTGTAGAGGCAATCTAGCAAGTACTTTACGAACATATTAAGAAGCGGGAAGCCTAAAGCGTAAAATGATTGAAGTTTGTAAAGAGACCGACAAATAAAGAAGACACTTGCATGAGATAGTTATATTGTATTTCAGTAGACTACCATTAATAGTTTTCTCATACCTATTTTATTTGCTTTTTCTCTCAGGCTCGTGGAGAAGCACTCCGAGATAGAGGGTTCGGGGTACTCTGATTGAGATGCTTGGAAATGTTGTGTTTTCAGGTAATTTAAGCTACCAATGGAGAAAAGGAGTTCTCTTTCTGTTGAGAAATTTCTATTTTCTAATCCTTTGCTGATACAAAAAGTACAATTTGATGAATTAAGAAAGAAGAGATAATTATTTAGTCTTAACCATGTCAATTAGATCCCAGAATATGTTAAATTCGTAATTCAACTAAAACCATCCACATTTCTTATAAGAGTAAAATAAACGAGAAACATCTTAGTTTTTCTATTTCGGACTGATCGAAATGTATTTTAGCAGGTCTGTCATTATTACGCCTATCAGAAAATATGCCATCAAGAATCTGTTGCATCAGATAGGATGTGTGACCTGAGAGGTAGGAAGTTTTGATCGTGCTCATGTACCTCTTTTATCTCTGAATTTGTGGCCGCAGGAACAGACAATCCTACTTGTACAAAATTGTGAAATACAGTAATATTTGCACGATGAATGTTTTCCTGATTCAATATATCTCTTTACCCTTCATCTACAGTATAAGAAACTCGAAAAAATTAAAAGAAAATAGATAGAACAACAAATCGAACTGATAACGTGTTGCATGCATGAAGAGAGAGATTTCCCCTCAGCCACATGATTCAGGCATTTCGACCCCAAATTTATACGAAAGGAAAACATTCTAGTATTTGCATGTGGTATGTAGATTTCAGGCACTCGCCATCACAGGTGCAATTTATAGCCCAGAATTTATGGAACTAGAAAAGGCTGAAGAATGGATACAATTCTTAGGTATCACCTTTTGGGCTTTAAACTGAATAAGCTAGGACGAAGTTGGAAGGGTCTCCAATTCTACATATGACATACCCTTAGATTAAATGTATTATGTTTCTGACTGTAGCATCAACCATAGGAGCTAATTCATGTGCAAATCCAAATGATTCATTTTCCTTGGGAGCAGAGAGAGAGAGCCTGAGGACTTTCCAGCAGCAATGTTCTCAGACCCGGACCGCGAACCGGAAAAGTTACCGGATGAACGGGTCACTGGTCTAATCAGTGGTCGGACCGTTATTGAACCGGTGACATCATTAATATGTAATAAATAATAAATAATTAAATATATTAATTATTATTATATATTATATATAATATTTAGTAAATATGTAAAATTAATCAATTTATCAACACACAAAAAAAAAAATTTAAACCTATTTGTATAATGTTTACTTCATGCAATTCAAATAAATACTAAATTTATATAAAAAAAAATATTAAATCACGATCATAACACAAAATTCAAGACTCAAGAGTGATAAAATCAAATACAAATGAACAAAAACATCTCTAGGATATATTCAATCAAATTCGGTAAAAAAATAAATCTATTTGTACAATATTTATTTTATGTAATTCAAATAAATACTAAATCTATATGAAAAGAAATATATTAAATCATGATCATAACTCAAAATTCAATCAAGGATATATTTAATCAAGTTTAAATGTTTAATTTTTTTTAATTTTTTTTTTTTTTTAAAAAAAAAAAAAAAAAAAAAAAAAGGAGGTAGGGAACCGGTGACCGGGTCACCGGTTCACCGGTTTTGACCAAAAACAGTTTTTGGACTTGGACCGGACCGGAAAGTGGACCGGTTCGGGTCGAACCGCCGGTCCGGTTTTCAAAACCTTGTCCAGCAGTACAACATAATTGGAAATCATAACATCTTTCTGACTAAGATCTTTTATTAGGTTTATATTGGCACCTACAATCCTCCTAAAGCCATGTTACTGTAATGGTTTATTTTGGGCCTATAAGAACCGAACAGAGTATACATATAGTATAGGACACTATTGATTTACCAAGATCAGTAGTTCAATACATAGAACGTATGATACACCCCTCATTACAAAATAGGAGTTTTTATATTTTACCTATACAATCTTGTTCTATGTATTATGTAAGCAAGTTCTGATTAAGGTCATTTATTTTTTTATGTTAAATCTGTCCTCTATTTTTTCTTAAAATATTTTTTTTTTGAAAATAGACTATATTTAAACACTATTGAGGCTTAAATCTCCCATGTTTCTATAAAAGAGAGATTACAGAAGGCTATCTAATGATTTAAATAACTTTCATTACACAGGTGCGTGTAACTATTTTTTGTGAACAAAACTAATTGTTTATTCCCATTTATAGCGAATGCCCACTCTAGTACAATTATATGATGACTTAGTTACTCCTATCAATGATTGGGACTTATTCAAAGCCATTTGATTGTATTTAAATGTAACACCCCCTTTTCAAAATAGAAAGAGAGGTTACCCACAAAACATAACAAAACTATAAAATAAATCAAAAACTCTATTTTGCTAAAATGAAAACTTTAATAACTGATAAACTCCACAAGTCAAACGACAATAAATACCAAACTAGTTCAAACCACAATCTAGAATAGTTATTACAACTCCAAATCAAAAGCAATGTAGCACATCCTAAACAAAATATATCTAAGCCACTGGATAAAGGGAGCTCTCATCACACTTGCCCACGATCCCCCTAATTACCTGCTGGAAGAAAAACACAGCATGAGCCAAATGCCCAGTACGGATATAGAGAACAAAATAAAGAACTGAAACAAATAATGCCATTAACTGAACTGAAACGAACATAACTAACACAACGAAATAATTGGTTGAATCAAAGGGCTGGGTGTTATTTCATACCGAGCTCAAAATATAACAGAAATATATCTTGCCACATAGGCAAGTCAAATAATGTCACGCAAACAAAATAATACCACGAAGGCAAAATAATGCTGCACAGGCAAATCACACATTGGATCGCGAGTCCAAATGCATGAAAAATCGGAAGGTGTGTTTGACACAAACATCACCAAACCGCATAACAGAACAGAACAGAAACTAGGGTCGACCCATACGCCTCCCACAATAAAACACCAAATTTGGCCATCGTCCACCAAACACAAAATAGAGACGCCGTGGACTGATCACACCGCCACGGAAGGTGTCATGCCTCGGTGCCAAGAGACATGCCTGTGGTACCCCCACAGGTGGTTATAGCTCAGGTATACCCTACGATATAATCTAATAAAGATATCATGCCACAACGAATGCGACATAATACCCACAAAAGGGTTCTATGTGTACATGTTAAGCTGAAACGAATCAATACAAAATCCCCAAAATAAATTAACATGTACATTCTATGGAATCCAAAAATAATCACTACACTTGATTTAATAATACAAAGAGTACAAAATAAATCTATGTAACGCCAACATGAAGCTATCATATTAATTTCACAAGGAACAAACATGTGAACTAATAATGAAATTCGAAACGAGGAACTAAATGAACTAATTAAATTTAATAAGAATATCGCTGAAGGAGTACGGAATCCGTACCTGAAATCAGTAATGTAATACCCAATTAAAATTCCAATTAAAGTTCGTTAACTCCTTCGGTCCGATCTAAAAACATAATAATTTAATACAGTTAATTATCATTTTTAATAAATTACCTTTATGTAAAAATATATTAAAAATACATTTTGTAGTCAAAAGATACATTTTAATATAAAGTCACTTACTAAAATAATACCATAATATAACCTTTGTTATATAATACTATAACTTAGCAAATTACCATATACATATACATTTAAATTTACAACAGTATACAAAATTTTATACAACTTAATTATCAATTTGGCCAAACATGACATCTCATAATATTAACATTCCGGACCTATATATGTTTCATATTCATTTAGTGAATCATGCATTAATCAATTATATTCATGTTTAATTTATTTATTTTTATATAAATCTTAATTTTATTATTACCATAATGTTATAACTCCAAAGACAAATTAAACAAATATAAATATATGCACTGCATTTCGTTCCAAATAAAGTGTGACAAAAGTTTACACAATACATAAAAATTTCATCAATTGGAAACTTACAGGTTTATGACTCTTGGAAATTACAAGTTAACACATAAAGCAATTCATGCATAACATATATATACATGCATATCAAGACTCCACAATCCAAATAACTAAGCATGCATCACAATCATTTTATTAATAAATTAATTCCTATCCTTCCCGTATATGCATAATAGATGCTCGAATCAGCAGAAAGCTTTACAAATATATTAACACACCAATACCATTACTTAATAAAAATTCTCAACTTTTCCAAAAGCCATACGTCAAATCCATGTTCCCACAATAGTATATATATATTTCATTATTTTAATGACTCACCAAGTAATAGGAAGAAAACCAAACAAATGTTTGAATCCTTTGTTCTGATTCTAGCGCAGCGCAGCAAGTCTCCTTCTATTGCTTCTTCAACACTTCTCTCTCTCTCTCGGTTTTAACGGTAAACGTTTCATGATATATATTAATTTTTTTTTTATCAGACACAAAGTTACGTTACATAAAAACTGACTTATGTTTTCTTTCTTTATTAATTAATATATTTTACAACCCTCTTAATTTTAATAGTACAAATTTTTAATTGGACTTAATTAGTTTTAAGGCCCAAATTTTCTTAAATTAAACTTATTCCTTAATTACCAAAAGCCCACATAATTTTAATTAATAGGTTGACCCAAACATAAGAAAAGCCCAATTAAAATATTTTAAAGGTTTCCTAAATACTTTTATTTTATTTTATTTTTATTTTTATTTTTACAGGGTATTACATTAAACTTCACCCTTTGATAAATGGGTCCATAGAGTGGTAAATTTAGGAGAGAAATTTTTACAAACACAATAATCAAACACTATATTCATTTATATTATTAAAAAATAAGATATGATATGAATTTTAATGTCATATCTTATTTTTTAATAGTATAAATAAATATAATATTTAATTATTGCGTGTTTATAATTATTCAAATTTAGGTCTCAGATTGTTTTAGACCAGAATATCAGCCATTGAAATAATGTAAGTAGATGAGTTAGCAAAGGTATGATATTATATCCAGCATTTCAATTCTTTCTTGAACACTTAATTGAAAGGGGCAATGGCTTGGTGGCTTTTGTCCCTTCGTATCTGTACAAGGTTCCACGTGTCATTCCTATTTCAGCATTTTTAATATAGAGACAGTGTACGGAGATTAGAGATTTATATTTATTGAAGGCGACTGAAAGGGTGATGTGTTATCATTTTTTTAAAAAGATAAATAATACTTTCAGTTATAAAAAATAAATGATACATACAATTATAAAAGATTTATTTAACCGATATATAATATTACATCATTTGAGACACTATTATAAAGGGAAAAAATTACAATATTATTTAAAATAAAAAGTTTAGGACCCTTATCATTACCAGATACTGAAATCTCTGGTTCTGTAATAATTTGATATTACGTTTGGATTTAGGGAATAGAATGAAAGAAAAAATATAATAAAAAATAGTGTATTTGATGATCATTTTGGATGATAAGCTATTCCAACGGAATGAAAATTTATTCCATTCATTTGATTTTTTATTATATGTGAGAGGTGGTGGAATAAAAATCATTTCAATGGAATGAATATGTATGATAAAACATATAATTAAAATATCTTAAAATTACTTAATTTCTTCCTCTATTATATTTCTTCGATCCGAAGTAACATGGTAATTGATAAATAGCAATAACCCTTCGGAAAGCAGCCTACAACATAGTTGCACATATTTATGTGGTTCCACCATATCCTCTGCCAGTGTCTGTCTTATTTGTATCTTTCATGATTTGGTGCTCCCATGTGATGATGCCTCCTCCAAAGTATGAGTATTGTGTTGGCCTCTGGTATCTTGATGATCTGCATATTGTCTTTGCTCTCTAATATCAAAGATTTGTTAAGTTTTAATTTAATTTTTGGCTTCTATGATAAAAATACAGCGAGTAATATATTTGTTTTAACCTTTTATGTAGCGACAGTGGAGAAATGAAAATTTGAGACTCTGATAAAAAAAAAATTCCTTTTTCTAATTGAAATGTACTTTGATCAATTTTGATCCTAGTCATGGGTACAGCCACATGTGAACATGTGAAATCCTTATGTATGTTATAAAGACTTATTGGGCCATCAATTTCATGCATTGTTGTCATTGATCTAATTGTAGCTTATTTGTCAGAGTGGTACATTGTATCATAACTAGCATCATGCTAGATCTCTAGTTCTTGTCTTGTACTTGTGCCTGCCTACAAATTTTCACATGAAATTCAATAGCATTGTTCTTGATGAGAAAAATCATATATCCTTTCCATTATGTTACAGTCTCAGCTCAGGCACGTACCCCTCCCTCTTAAATGATACCATTAGGCAAAGAGTCAAGAGAAAACTAAATTAAACTTTAATAAAGGTAAATAAACACAAAAATCAGCTGATTAAATTGAGGTGTGTGTATATATACAAGTGTCATTTCATTTTTTTGGGGGATGAAATGGTCAATCATACAGAGAAGAGAAGAGAAGAGAAGAGGCCTTAATTGCCCCCCGTTAGTCTATTAAAATCTTAGATAATTAAGTCACGTTAATCAAAGGCAGACAGGAGCCAGCTCAATCTCAGCGGCATTGGTGCATCAATAGGAGACGTTTGGGATTTAATTATATTAGCACTTGCATGCAAGTTTCTAAAATTAAAAGGGCCATTAATTTTATTTATTTATAGTAGTATTACTCTGCTATAACCATGCATAAATCTTAAGCATTTACTAGGGATCTACAAAAACCATTCAAGTTGTTAGCTGGCCATTTTGGATATAGAATCTAGTAGATAGTAATTCCAGACCACCAGCTGGTTGTCTTCTTCCTGATGTGCTGCATTCTGGACCATCTGATCTTCAGGATTCTTTCATGAAAACCTATCCATCAAGTGGTCCAAATTTGCAAAAGCTCCTCAACTTTTTTGGTCACACGATTGATCAAATCTCTCTTCTTAGGTAAATTGCTTATTTGTTGTCTGTTAGTAGAAGCTACTTTGCCCAATACTTTTAGACAGTTTCTCTGTAAATATTGTCACTTTCCTTTAGGAGCTTAATTGTTACAGTAAATGGTAAATCTAACTACTACTATTAGACAGACCCAAGAACTTGTGAAGTAGCAGTGACCCAAAAAATTACTACTACATAATCTTAGTGTCGTGATTTTACCTCCGTTGAAATGATGCTCTTTATTTGCACGCATTTGATTCACGAATATCGATGACTTTTTAATGCATTCAAAAACATTTTTCTCATTTAATGAGAACTTTAAATTAGAATGTATGAATTGTCTGCTAGTAATGCCAGGAGACATTGCCAAGATGGTTCCTAGGAGCAGCATGCTCAAGGACAAAGCACAAAGGTGCCAAAATGTTTAATATAAACAATTAAAGACTAAGATATTGATATGATTAGTGCTAACCGGCGTTAACCAGTAAACAACTAGGGAAAATGTCTTGTATGATCAGAATTTTTTTTAGCATCAAGCAAGCACCGAATATTGAAATCATAGTCCAATCGAATTGGGCAAGCTGGCTCTTGCAATATCTCCTCAGTTTATGTGAGAGGGACAAATAAAGTGTGTGCAAATTAGTTGTATAATAATAGTAATAACAATAACCACCATATGGATAGTGATTTTGTTTTAAAATAGTTTTGATTTCAAAATGCAAGCACAAAAATTGAGATTAACGGATAATAAAGATGTTACTCCATGAATTCATTTTTAATTGACGTTTTAGGATAAACTACAAAAATAAAAAAATATAATTAATATTTTGTCTCATTCATTCAATTGTATATAAAATTTCAAATTTATCCTTCTAAATTTCATTGTAAAATATGAAATAGAAACAAATCAGTATTTAATATAGGGAAAACATGGGAAATTAAGCCATTAATACTTTCTCAAAATCTATAAAAGATAAATAAAAAATGAAGGAAGGAAGGAAGGGAGGGAGGGTGGGTGGGACGGAGTATAATTCTATTAAAATGCCATGGTTTGCCGGCTTGGAGAGGGCACGTCAATGCTAAAAGATATAGTAATTAAGAATTGGAAATTGGGGTTATAAAGTAATCATGAATGGGATCACATGCAGCAAAGCATGCTTTGATTCATTTAAATACAAGAGCACCAAAATAGAACAGGGAGGGATTTTTCATTTTCCCCAGCCATCACGGGGACCACCTATATATATATATGTATATGTATATGTATGTGTACGTGTTAATGTGTGTGTATATTATCAAGCTTCAAAGAGCATGAGAAGATCCCAAAAGGTAATAGGTAAAAATAAAGAAATAAAGGAGAAATTAAGAAATGCATTTGCATTCTGGGTTACAGTTAGCTTTGCCTTAAAAGAACATATTTCATGTTCTTGGACACGGCAAATCTTCTTTGCTTTGTGGTAACACGTATACAAAGGAAGCTGGTTTTGGGGTGCAAATTAAAGGCCAATTAACTCAACTTTTAAGAAGAGCCCACTACCCACGTAGTATTTCTTTATATGTGTACGGTAATGGAGGGTTTTTCTTGGGTACCTCAAATACATACATACAATCAACACACTTCACCAAGAAAAACAAGCAAATCAATTCCCACCTTTACCCAGATTTAGAAAATCTTTACTAATTAATGAGGACAGACAGCTCTGTATTGGTAATTGGATACTAAAATTATTGGAAATTTTTTCTACTACGTGACAACCATCCCAAACTTATATTAGTACTTAGACAGCAGCATGCATGATTCTAATTTAATTATGTGAATTCCAATAAATAAGCAATTGATGGTTTTGTAGCTTTACTTCAACCCAAGGTTTAGCCCTTTCTATGAACTTGAATCAACTCTGATAAAGACACGGATAATCGCGCGCACAAACAGATGGAGACTCTCTGTTCATAATTTTCCCATTTCAGCAATTCATAATATATATATATATATAAAATAAAGGTATAACAAAAAAAATTCAAAACTTTTTACTTTTTTAGAATTGAGCACTTATACATTACATACATCCAAAAGTGCTCTGGCTAATAGCTGATATAGCTAATTGCATCTAACTACTAACCAAGTCCTAAAATTAATCAGCATAAAAGTTAGTAGTACATGACCAAAATCCACACAATTTGGCAAAGACTAGGCATGGTTACAAGGGTAGGGAGGGGTTAGTATAGCTATTAGGTACTAGAGATATATATATATGTCCTAATTAATTTTTCTAAATTGCAGCAATTAATGGATATTTGGTTCACTAGAAAGCATAGATGCACCCGCACACAAAGGATAGATATATGTATAGGTATAGTCTTGGTCTTGGCGAATCATGACACTTGATCACGAGTAACCCTATGATCAGACAGATGTCGAAAGATGATTGGTGCCCCATACTGTGGATAAAGAAGCATCAACACCGTTGGTGCATGTTGATACTGTGGGGACAATTGAAATGAGAATCTTTGTAATATTATGGCAAGCGTTAGCTTTGCTTGTAGGATTGCTAGATTTTGTCCTATACATGTCCGAACCCCAAGGCTAAAGGGCATGAATGCAACAGGGTGTTTCGCGGCTCGGGCTACCCCTTCCGAGAACCGACCAGGGTTGAACTCATTTGCATCCTTCCCCCATATGCCTTGATCATGATGAACAGCCAAGATCGGTATCAATAGTTGGGTCCCACGTGGGACCTGACAACCCCCAAGTTCCACATCAGCTTTAGCCCGTCTGATGGTCGCCACGACCGGAGGGTAAAGTCGTAATGTTTCATTGAGGATCATGCCTAGCTGCACGTCAGCATACCACATACATCAATATATATTAGCCCATTTTGCAATGTTGGTGGAAGAATAAAAAGAGTGTTACCAGATGTAAATTTCCTTTAGTAGTCTGACAAATCAAATAAATAAAAAATGAAGGATATTTTGGTAATTTCAATAAACGAAATAAACGCCATATAAAAAAAAACATAGTTCTCATTATTATTATGATACGTTATTTTGATACGAGGGCACTTAAATGAGAAAGGGAAAAGTGAGGGTTACCATCTTAAGCTTGGAAACATCATCTTTGGTGGGGATGTCACGTGGTCCGCACACCTTGAGCACCTCGTCACGTGCTAGCACCTGCCACTGAGGGTGCATTGCTAGTAAAACGGTCGTCCACGTCAGCAAATTCGACGTGGTTTGCTCGCCGGCGAAGAAAAAGCTCTTGCACTCCTCAGCAATGTCATGGACGGTGATCGGTGAAGAAGAAGATGGAGACGAAGAATTCAATTCCTTCTTCTTCACCGACTCCTTCATGCTGGCCTGAATCATGAGGCCCAGCAAATCTTTGGGCCTATTTTCCAGCATTTCAGTGTCCCAATTCTCTCTCCTTTGATCTATCACTCTCATTAGAGATTTCTTGATTTCCTTCTCCAGTTTCCAAGACTTGATGTTTCTTTTTGTGGGCAAGAATCTGATACGAAAAAAATAATAATTAATTAGAATATTATTATTATATTTCCTCAGATTTTCATAAAAATATTTAAAAAAATATATTAACATAGTATGTTTGAATGATGAATAAATTACCTATAACCAGGGAGGAAGACTTTTTGAAACGCTTCGGATGCTAGCGCCATTTGTTCAGCTTGTAGCTGGAAAATGGTTTTTCCATCTTCATAACTCGGGCCGAATGCAGTTCTTGTAACAATATCCTCCGTCAAGGTTTGATACCATTTGGAGACTTCGATTTCCACATCGCCTGAGTTTGACATTGCTAACCATTTATCCAACATTTCCACCACGCTACTAGCCGCTACAGGGATCAACAACTAGAAAAAAATTGCGATCAATTTTAAGTACTTCTACTTGACATGGAATTCAGAAGAATTATACCCTTTATGATTTTAGCTAATGAAACTTACTTTGAGGTTCTCCATATGGAAGGTGGGGGTGATGATTTTCCTATGATGAGCCCATTTTTCCCCTTTGAGGCTTAACAAGCCATCACCTTCAAGCTGTTTGATAAGTGGGTGAGCCTCATTCTTCTCATAAAATTCAGACTTTGAGGTGAAGATTTCTCTAATAAGGTCTGGATCAGCCACTGTGAGGCGAACCGTCGGTCCAAACCAAACAAGAAATGTTGGACCTGCATATGTAATTAATTAAAATGGACTACTACTTAGTACTAATATAAATGATTGAGAATGTTGATAATAGATGAACAGTAAATATATACAGAAGATGATAAAAAAGTGTGTGTGTGTGTGTAATGGAATGGAAAAGCTTCACACCAAGAGCTTCAGGTAGAAAGTATAAAGTTAGCAAAAAGAGGAATGGGAAGGTAATAAGCCGGCCACTAATTCAGAGAGCCTGCTGCCTGCCCGTCTGGATATATAGACTAGACCCTACAGCTACAATGGTCATGAGGGATTATTAAGAGAGAAAAAGAGAGAAGAGAACAAAACAAATGACGAAAGACAACTCAAAACTATGCCACTAGCAAACACAAATTAACACAGCTTCATTATCAAAATTCAGGTCCAGGACGCTCAGGCTAAACCAGCCAGCTCTCACAAAAATAAAATCTAGAAGAATAACATTAACTATAAAGACATATTGGGAGCAGGAAAGTTAATGATAACTCCATGACCATCTAGTTCAAAAGAAAACAAAACTACTTTTCTGCAGTGATGATGAAATGGCTCATGAAAAAAATCAGAGATTTCAGAAAAGGATATATATATAATTATATATATTCTCACAAATACAAATTATGGAGAACTGAAAAGAGATAGAGAGAGTGTGTGTGAAAAAGAAAAGAGAAGTGGGTGGAGCTGCAGTCTGAACAACTTCTGAGGTTTTGCATCAAGGTAGCAAGAATCCAAGCTGAAGAAAAGGCCTAAAGAGCTTTAAATGGCTTTAAAAGAACAAGTATCCAAAACTGAGTCTCGACTAACCTTTCAGAAGCTATGAAATGTTAAGATAGTCCAACCCAAAAAAAAAATATAGAACAATGGGCATCATCACACAAGGACATCCATAACATTAATCATCAAGACTAGCTATCTCTAATCGAAGATATAAAAAGATCAAGGTTTTTTACCCAAAATTATAATAACTTAAATATGTGTGTAATATAACCTTGACAGCCCATAAGAAGATGCATGTCAAGAAACAAGAAAATTATTAAATTAAACAAAACAATATCAAAATCCCAACCAACCTAAGATTTGGAGTTCTTTTTCTTTTCTTTTTTTTAAAGAGAGAAACAGAGAGAGAATAAAGGGGATGAAATGAGGTAGTGAAGAAAGTAATTACCATAGATTTTCTTCCAGTGGTGGTAGAAGGAGAGGACTCTCGGGAGAATATTGTGAGAGAAAGGAAAAGGCATGGGATGAGAAGAGGCCTTCAACATTAGGCTCACAATTTCCTTGGCATTGCCTATCAAGAAGCGATAAGGGGGGCCTCTGATTCCTTGCTTACAGAAATGTTCTTCAATCTTTCTGGGTCTCCACCAAAGCATAACCATAATCTTTAGCAACAAAACCAGCACTATAAAACACAGAACAAACACTTTGATGAACCACCAGCTGTAAAACATGATCATCAGCTGACCTTCTTCCATGGATTAATTGTTGCTTGTATGGAGCAGCCTTTTTTGCTCTGCTTCTTTTTCTTCTTATCGTTTTTGTTTTGGTTCTGTTTGTTGCTTACTGTTAGTGTTGTATCTCTTCACTTCTCTTTTTGTAATGCCACCACCACCAGCAAATATTTTAGAGAGAGAGAGGGAAAGAAAGAGAGAGAAGGAAAGGTTTGTTTGGCAAGGCCAACGGCGTAGGGGCCGCCATTGGGATTATAAGGGTCAACGACTGATGTGTTTTTTTCATCTCTTATTTCTTAAGAAATTGTTAACCTTGCATTTTTTCGCTAGTATTGTTAAGCGTTAAACTTACACAATTGAACAATTAAAAGCACTTGACGGGTTAGACCGTCGAGAGATAGTTTCGACATAAGAGTAACTATAAATCTCAAAATTTATTAATAATGGAGATACTTAATATTTAGTAGGCAAGATGGTATTAGATTTTACCTCGATTGTTAACTCTCTTTTTATAGCTAAAGTTATCCTCTAACCGTTGAGACGTGCAACGATTACCTTGGAGAGATAACTCACGTTTTCGTAACATTCGGTAATTGTCATAACATTCGGAGTGAGTGCAGAGTGGTAACTATTGTGGTAATTACAGCATTTATTCCATCTTTCGAAATTTAACGTTCAAGCCTACTGAGTTAGATACACTTGACTTAATGGGTTGAAGGAGCGAGACCCAAATTAGACAACTCATTCACCTTAATAAAAGTACGTAGTCCAACAAGTATCGTTCTACTTCTATCGTTTTTTTAGTTTTTCTCTCTTGATAATCTCTCTTCCTCTTGATAGGTTGATTTTGGCAATCATTTTTAGGGGTGGGAAAAAAAATCAAAAATAAAAAAAATTGTAAAAGACCGTAACCAATAGAAAAGTCAATAAACTAAAATTGAAAAAAACTGAACTACCCATTTTGTTCCTCTTAAGTAATATTAAAAATATTTCAAAATTACAATACGAATCATAAGCCTCGTAGGAGGAAAAAAAACATTCACAATAAATAAGGAATAAACTTGGGCAATATTGGTGTGAGTTTTTTATTATTATTATTACGGGAAGTTTATTATTTTATTTTTTTTGTGAGACTTGTTTGTGAGTTTATTTATTTCTCTTTTAGTGAGTTTTGATTGGTTCTTGATATTATAATAGTAATAATGTACTTGAATTATGAAATTATATTTGTTAGACTTGTTTGTAAGTTTATTCTTAATATTGTAAAAATGATAATATTCTTAAATTATGAAATTATATTATATTTCTCAAAAAATAGAGCTTTCAAACAAATAACTTAGAGAATATGGGTCACACTCAAAACTTTTATTGGAACTTGTGGGTTAGTTAGTATGTGTATACACTTTTAATTTTATTTTTAGAAAATTATTAATTTTATCATAACTTTTGAATAAGCATATGTTACGTTAAGATGACACAACTAATATTTGTGACAGTAAATTAAGTCTTATTTTGAATTTTATTTTGGGTTGAGTGGTTACCAATGACATCAGAGCAGCCACGTGGTGTGATGGGTCTGTTCCCGCTCATCTCTTCATAATTGTGATTTTTGTGTCGAAGCATTCTCATGGCGTAACGAGTCTGATGCTCACACATCTATTGAAAATTATGATTTTGTGTTGAAACATCCTTCGTAATGTGGTGATTGTAGTGTCCACAAATTCCACGGGCTTATGATTTTTAAAATTAAAAAAATATTTTAATTGAGAATTATTTTGTTCTCTAGTTCGGGCCCTAACATCAAGTTGATACCTTATTAACGAGTGACAATTATTTAACTACTAACTATCAAAGAAAATTTATACCAAAATATAATAAAAATTGAAGATAATTACGGAATCTGGTTAGGTCATTGAGTGACTCAATTAATATTGATAAGGAAATTAAAACTCTTCGGTCCATCTTATCTTAAATGAGAATAGAATATAAACTACTACTTTTACTACTCATTGACATTGTAAAGCCAATCAAATTGACAGAGCATCCCTTAATCAGTTGGTTTAAGCATCTTAACTCTCTTTTACAATGTGAAAGAATTGGCAAATCCCATATCTCTGTTGTCTCTCTTGTGTGGTGTCCGACTTATATTATATTCTCTACCTTCTGAATTATTAAATTGATATTTATTTTTTAATATTAATTTAAAATTAATATAATTTATTTAAATTTTAAAAACTAATCCGAAAAAGGGGGTATTCATGTATAATTTATTATTTGACCTAAAATTTTATATGTAAGATTGGGAGAGTTTCAAACAACTTACGACTATAATAAAAGTTTCAAAATTTGAATTAACACCATCCTAGCTTAATAATAATATTGATAAGGATGTAAATTACGGTCTACCATATGCAGAGCTTATTTAAATTAATACACCAAACATGTTAATAATAATATTGATAAGGAAGGCTTACCATATGCAGAGCTTATGTAAATTAATACATGACCCTACTAGTATAAATTAAAGGCCAGGACTTTTATCAATTTAATTATACTATGCATCACACGATTGTTTGGCGTAGCGGTGCCGTAAAATAAAACACTTTTAAATATTAAGTTTTCCACAAAAATATTCTCACAAAAAAATTAGAAAAATGTTCACAATTGTAAAAATATTTTTGATTAAATAAAAGACATAATTACACGATATATAGTGTATGATCTTCTAATTTTTCATTTATAATTTAATAAAAATTTATATATTTTGTTTTTGCCACAGTGCTTCTACCAAAAAAATATATAAATTTTCGGCTTCTCCTAAAAAAATAGTTTTCTAGCTAAAATCCATACTCAGTAAAAATATTTTTACACCAAAAGGGTTCTCTTTGTTGTCCTCCATAAAATTAGTTCTGAGCTAAAAAAAATTATAATTTATCTTCTTCTATGTTTGAAACAGGTTGAAGTATACTATGAGGTAAAAAATTATAATATCTCACCAGAGATAGTTATCCTTTATTTTCATCTCTAAATGTGTAAGCTAGGTGAAAAAAATAAAATAACCCTATATAAACTGGTATGTATCTGATAGTTGGGTATTGTTACACTTATAAAGAATTTTTACATAAATTAGTTTATAAAATAATGTGTCAAAATTTAATTCGTAAATGATACACTATATATGGATAAAATTCAATAGTTATAATCAATTACAATCATACGCGTCATTTTATATCTCTTTTTTTTATAAATATTCTTTAGTCCTCATACTATTATTACTAAAAGTTTTGGTGGTATGAGATGAGATGAAAAAATTATTCTATAGTCCTGGAGTATGGGAAGTATGGTCACGTGGTGCTTGTCATTTCAGCATGTACAGTAAAATGACCCATTAAATATGTTGAAATGACAGCATATTAATAATTTGGAATATCATGTAACGTTATTTCAAGACTACTGAATAACTTCTCGATGAAATGTATGTGGCCAAGTATGTTTAGCTAGCTTTTAGTATATACTTTTTGGGATATTAATAAAACATATTGCTTAGCGAAAAAATAAAATAAAAATCATCTATATATCACAAGGCATTAAGGCTACGTGGAAAATGTTTAGTCCTATAAATTGTTATGATTCTATCATATATCTATGTGCATAAGGCGGGTTCGCGGGAGGATGATAGGTTTGTCTTTCATATATGTTATTTTGGGGTCAATAATAATTACTAACTATAATTATATATATTGTTTTATATTTATTTATTAGTCATCAAATCACACTATTAATAAGAAAAATAAAAAAATTCCATTTGTTTTAAATTATATAAACATTATTGACTTTCAAAAGTCAATTTGAGATATTTTTAAACTCAAAATTGAGATAATTTATTAAAAATTTTAAAATAATAAAATTTACAATGAGTAATACTTTAAAGACAGTTTACAATATTTATCATTGTTTTGATTAAAATTAAAAGAATCTATATCTTTTTATTATTATTATTTAAATTTCATGCATATAGTGTATGTCACAAGAATATTTGAAGTAAGAAAAATATTTGGTGCTTCAATTAATTTTTCTCTCTCAAGTATTTAGAGTGTTTTTATCATTTTCATACATTTAAATTCTAATATAGATAAGTTATACTCCATAAATGTTAAGACTTGAGATAAAAGTGTAATATCTCACCAAAGGTGGTGTTTTTTTATTCACTCACATGCTCCTCTATAGCATGATATCTATTTCTTTTGTCCGATAAAACTGGCATTTTCAATAAAATTATAAGTTAAATAGGCAAAACTTACTTGTATGGATTTTTTTTATATTTTTTTTTAGAAAATATTAGGAAAGTGTAAATTATAAATTAAAGCAAGAGAAAAGTAAGGCTAAATAATAAATTTATGGATACATCCATTTTTTTCTATTATTCTCGATACGCAAATTCAACAGTCGTTTTGGTTAAATAAAATTCAAGTGAGTGAAAGTAATAAGAGAGAAATATGTTTATAGGGCTAAAATCACTTTTGAACTTGTGTATCAAAAAGAATAAAATAAAATGGATGTATGTATGTATGTATAAATTTATTCACTACTAAAAGAGAAAGGAGTACGATGGTTGATAAAATATACTTTCTCCTCCTAGCTTGTTCCCAAAAAGAAAGTTTAGGAGTGGGGATAGGAGAAAAGAGGGGGCACAAACAAAGGGGGTTGTTATTTTGGAATGTTGCTCAACAATTTATGCACATGGGAACAAGGCCGTCTATTTAAGGGTTCCTTTCTGTGATTTTGGTGGGGAAATATGCTTTGGGTTGACCCAACAGTGAGTACCCACCCAAGGGCACCCTACCCTAATCCTGTCTTAATACTCCCAAGACATGTTTGGGTCATGTGCCCTACTTCATATATACATATTTCAACCACAACGAGAAACTCTTTCATTTCTTACATTTTTGAGCCATAGTGGCTGGGTGTCTCCCTTCATCTAATATGGTTAGGCAACTTTACCTTGTGGCATGATTGGAGAAGCATATTAAACTTTTTTAGTCACCTAGCTAGCGTGACATTTCCCTTCTCCCCTTACATACACATACATTGTACATATAATATATATGAACATTGTACAATCAATAAAAATTAATTAATTAGATTCTTAGTGTGAATTAATTCAATTCATAGTAATATTACTAGTTATTTTCTCTTAATATTTTTTTTGTTAATTCAAAATTTTATAAAAATATTATTTAATTCTCACATTTATGTTGGTCAAGTATAAAATAGGAAAATGACATTCCAACGCTTAAAATAAATATTATTATCAAGTGTAAAGTACAATACCCAATACACAGGATACAATTCTGTATTGGTCTAAACTAACGGTACTCAACACCCTAAACATGTTGCCAAAGGGGGGAGCCCTGCGCCCTAATGGCCCCTCCCTGTCTGTCTAGTAGGACCTGGAAAGGATTTGTATTTTCGTGCTTAACATATATTTTTAAGATACATGTTAAGAAAACTTAAAAATAAAGAGAATTATTATGTATAATAATATTTTATAATGATTTAGTCAACCTACCATATAAGCGGTGAGTCCCATCACTTTTAACAAAAGTATTTGACGAAATCATTGGCTAAATCGTTATACTCTTTCTCTCTTGCAAGTTTGTGGCTGATTGAAATTGAATGCTTCAAGAAAGATCTGATTGTCCTCGAAATGCCAACTCACTGACTTAAACTTCAGTTCAAAAAAAATTATAAACCAAGAATTTTTTTGTTTAAAATGAAATAAAAATTAAATTGGTAGGTCTGCCATCTATTTATCTGATCAGGAGTAGCAGAGGAATATGGAATCAATTAAATAACAAGTGGAGTTTTCGAAAATGACCAAAATAATAATCCAACCAAAAAGGCTTTATTTTGCAATATTTATATTTGATTTTTTTATCATTATTTTTGCTGCCCTTTTAGTGTCATATATATGATCTGCATGCCCAACAGTTGCTCTTTTGGATCAGAAACGACTGATAAGATGTCAGTTTGTTAAATTGGGTAGCAACTGGACTAATTGAACATGCTATACTGGTAGTCATATTTGTAAGAAACTCATATTTTCAATGGTTTTTTTGTGCGAATATTTTTATATAAAAAGTATTATTATAAATTTATAATGACAATTTTGATCATCGTTATAAGTTTATAACAATAATTTATATATAAAAATATTAAATAATTCTATAAAAATATCACTTTCTTATTTGTATGATATTTAACTACGTTGAAATTATAAATATAAAAAAATAAATCTATAGGTAAGCGACTCTTCTAATTGTGGTTTGTTATGCATTTTTTTTAATTATTATTATTTCAATTCAATTTATTTGCTTTCATCCTTTCGCGTTTATGGAAGTAATCATTAGGTCCTTTAAAGGTATAAGAACTCTCATATTTAAAAATAGTAATTTATTATTTATTATAATAACACAAATAACGTTTTATTATATAAATTAACTAGAATATTTTAGTTAATTTTGAACTGAGTTAACTCGTGAACTATACTTAAATTTAATCTATTGATATTTTTATTTTTATTTTATTTACATTATCCTATAAGATATATGTATATGAAAATTTGTAGATTCACTCATTTCGTAAGAAACATGAACTATATTCTACAACCAATTAGTGGAATAATTTTTTAATTAATCTTCCTCCCTTTTTATTTTTATTTTTAATTTTTATTGTAATGAGTCAAGTGTTTTATTAAACACTAAAAACGAATATAAATATTATTATTGGGTAAAATCATGTCCAATTATTTTAATAAATAATAATAAAAATAACATTACAAAGTTACTTTATATAAGATTTTTAAGTAATACTCGCTATGTTTTAAAATTACGGATATAAATTTATTTTTAGTTTGATATAAAATTAAAAATATATTTTTATTTCAGAATTATAAAGTGACATAATAGTCTTAATTAATTTGTCATTATATTTTACTGTTATTTATAGTATTACAAAATCAATACTTAAATAATATTAAAGATATATTTGATAATATAAATTACACTTAATAAATAACATATTGTTATAAATCTCGTATTTAGCACAAAACACCGAGCTAGTAAATATATAATGCTGGACAAAACATACACATTTTTTGGAATTTTTTCTTCTTTTGGAATAGTCTAACTTAAATTGATTTCTTCAAATACACTGACAAATATGTATCATGTTAGGTTTTAGTCTACTTTCATAAAATTTGTACGAATTAATATATTTCGAAAAAAAATTACAAAACAAAGCAAGTTGTTACTCCATAAAATAAAATCATCCCACATTTCTGATCACTGTGAGATCTGCAATTCCTAATCCCGAGTACATTATTTTTTAAATACTCTCTTCATTTTATATTATATGATCATTATTAATTTTTTAAAATTAACTTAAGATATTTTTAAACTCAAAATTGATATAATTTTTTTTAATTTAAATCAATACAATAATAAATATCGTAAATTATCTTTAAAAATATTATTTATTATAATTTTTATTATTTCATAATTTTTAATAAATTATCTCAATTTTAAATTTAAAAATATTTTAAATTAACTTTCAAAAGTTAATAATAATCATATAATTTATAACAAGAGAGTACTATTTATAGGTTTCAAACTCCATAAAAACGTTTTGGTACACACCCTTGTGATGACGGGCTGCTTCCAAAATAAAAACAAACAAAACAAATGAAATATATATATATGTGTGTGTGTGTGTGTGGTTACATTTATGGTATCAATTTGATAGCATAAATCCGTTAATAATATGAAACTCATGCCAAGAATTCAAAAAACAAAACAATGTAAAAAATGTTGCTAACAATGCGCACAAAACTTGATTTGGTGCAAAAAGACCAATAATAACAAAAGGGCACATTAGTTTATTTTCATATGATGATTCAATAATAGGGAAAACAAATTATTTATATCGTTCTAGGCACCCGAGATCAACATAATTGAGATTCAATGACAAACTTAGGCCCATATGCCAAAAAATAATTGGGAACAATATGATCTCAATTGCATGAATATTCATATAATTGTGGAGAAATAGCTCAAACGAAAATAAAATAAAAAATTAGTTGGCAACGACAAGCAAGAAAGAGCAAAACAAGGGATATGCACATTTTATTTCCTACATATCATAACTTTATTTCCACTTGGTATATACTCTCTCTTCCCCCCTCCCCCCCCCCCCCCCCCCCCCCCCCCCCCCTCCCCGGAAAAAAAAAAATCATCCTTCAAATAAGGATATGAAGCAACCCCACACCTTTTTTCCATTTTATTATATGAACCCAACAGTCCTTTACTATTTATGGTTACTTTTATTGTGGTACAATCAGTTATTGGTTGGGGAAAAGAAAAGAAAATAAAGCCATCAAATCTTACCACTTTTTTCAAGATTCAAAGTCTAAATGATGCTTAATGATGTTTATCTTCAAGTCAAATGTCATTATCGGATTGATGCTAGACTTGACAGTCAAAAGATTAAACTCAATAAATCGTCAAAAGATGAAAATCAAGCCCATGCATGTTTTAACATTAATCATTAGATAGATATACAAAATCAATTGACCAACACATTCGTTTATTTTCTTTAGCCATTCACGAGCATAGACTTTATCATCAACTTCGCAAATGGGAAATCATATTCATTAGTGGTAAATCTCCACATATCACTATCAAATTAATGATAATGGAATCTCTTTATGGGCTCAAAGATCATGAACATGATATCTAATAGTCAACGTCTATGAAGGTAGCTGATTAATCATTGGATATGCAAATCAACCATGCATCCATACAAGAGAAACGTACGTACATGATTTTCTAGCAATTCACAAGTGCTGTATAATTTAAACCGTCTACGGAAACAATGTCATGCGCAATTAAGTGATACGTGCAAACAAGTTCAAGCCTCATAGATATCAATCTAATATATTAAATCGGAGGCACCTGTGGTGTAAATAAAATTTTAAAGTTTTTGTACTTTTTTGAAAATGTCTTTCATTTTTAAAGGTAGTTTTTATTTTGTTCTTTTAAATTATTTTATTTATTTAATTCTTCATATTTTATAAAATTTCTCTTTTACCTCACATAATTTACATCTAACGTCGAATGCTAATATATATTAAGGGGCGCATAAATATAAGCAAAAATTAGTAATAGGCATGTCATATGTGCAATCAACACGTGCCTATACATGAATCAAACTAATGATCATGGCCTGATGATAAATCAATCTATTCATCTATAAATCACAGATCAATTGGATGATCATGGTCTGATAACGAGAAAATATTGATATTCTAAAAACTTATGAATAAATTTATAAGAATAAGTTTACGTGCACAACATCCGAACATAATATTTAAATATTATATTTATCTTAATCATAAAAAAATAAGATATGACATTTAAAATTCTTATCATCTCTATTTTTTAATGATTAAAATAAATATAGTATTTGATTTTATATTTAAATATTGTGTATGTAAATTTTTTTAATTCATAATTAATAAAAAATAATTAAATTTTTTATCACAAGATGTGGGCCATTAAATATTATTATAATAAAAAATTTAGTTGTCCTTTAATAATTATGAGTTTATTTATAAATGATTAATATGCAAAGATTTATTGGTATGAGAAGGAAATGATGATAAATGTACTAGCCCCTCCAAAAATAATAAATATATTAATATTTAAGTATTGTGAATCTTATGATGAGTAGGTTGTTTGGTAGTAGAATTGTCACTTTGTGTAGTTAAATCAAAGCTGAACAAGTAGTGACAACATTTTCAAAAAATTGAGAGGCAAGCAGGCAGAGTCTGAGAGAAAAATGTCAACTTTGCGAATTGAGTTTTCTTCCACGCAATCAACGGTGTGACGGGTTCGTCCTATTGGCGATCTCTGCCTGCCTTTTACTGATTTATTTTCGGCATTGTTTTGTCAAGTCTCGGCGTGCCACGTGTCGTCCAATCATTTTACGTGTTGTATTTTGCGCTTTTTGTCCACATCCGAACGAACCTCCCTCCGGTGCTCCCACCACCTTCACGTAAATTCGATTCCTTCCATCAACTCAACCCGACTTAGCCTGCCATGCCATCATCCACCTCTTTATGACAAATCTACCCTTGGCCAACTCTTGTTTTTTTTTTAATAGTACAATTTTGTGTTTTTAGCTACTCACTCCACTCTTAAAAATTAAACATATAAATATAGTTAAGGCTGAAATTTTGCCATTTTTATGCAAACCCTTGATAGTCTCCTAATTCGTTCTTCTTCATACCGTGGAACATGGCTAGCGAGTAGATTAGTAATAGTAAAGCAACTAATCACCATTAATAAAAAGAATATTAACCTTGAATTTTTCATGAGACTAGATAAAATACTAGGAGCCAATGCTCCTGGATTGTTAATTATTTAAGCATTTAATTTCTTAAGAAAAATACTATCACCTGAATTTGTGAAGAGTTCTCCACAAAGAAAGAGAATGTGAAAAATCACATGGTCTTAAAAAGTGAAATATGGAAGGTCGGTTTTTGGACTTGAGCACAAAGATAACAAACTCTGGGTCTGGGGTGTGCAGTCAGGCAAGCAGAGAGAGACTCACAGTCACAGTCCAGTCCCTACTTTTTT